>PVHP010001290.1:0-39077 GCA_004024765.1 Zapus hudsonius
ACACCACACCACACACCTGAGTACCAGCAGCCTGGGTACCTAGACTGGTTTGGGACTTTTCTGTGCCTTGCCTTCAGGAAATAGGAGCCCCTACTCCAGGACCCTCTGGATCGGGGGCACCCACGCGGTACCTGTGGCTATATCTTGTTTGTTCCTCCACACCCCAGAAATGTGCTGTCCTTTCAGGCCTGCCCAAATTCCTGTGCAGGGAGTCAGCCCGACAGCATGCAGCTTGTGCCCTGTGGGGACACGTTTTGCCTCCTGTCAAAGGGGCGGAGGCTGTCGGCTCGTGCCTGTGCCACTGCACCCAGCTCCCCTAAAACCTTAGGTCTGGGACCAGTAAGAGGGGTGAGACTCCTGTTTCCCTCCCTCCCTCCCTGCCCCCACTCTCTCTCCGCCCCAGACCTTGTTGGAATGTGACAGGAGTCATGGCCAGGGCATGTCCAGACAGTAGGAACACATGCTTTAGCCCGCAAGGCCTCCCTTAGCCCCCAGCTCTGTTTAGACTGATGGGGGAGGGAAGAGATTGTTTTCTGTGCCCAGAAGGCCACCTGAGGTTACTACCTGTACTCATCACTGGTGGCTACTGCCCCCATGCTGCAGTCCGGTTTATTACAGGCAGATCTAAGAACCCCAAGAACCTGAAGGGGACCTCTCAGGTCACTGGGCACAATCATACATGTGTAGATTCAGAGCAGACTTATGCACTGGGGAAGGGTGTTACTTAGGGCCCCTAGTGTGCCAGAGCAGCCCTGGACCTGGGACACAGGGGCCTCAGCTCCCCACACTTGGGTTTTCTCTATCAGCATTTCCCAATTTTGGCACTGTTGACCTGCCTTCGCTACTCTCTTTTGGTGGCTGCCCTGTGTGCTGGAGGATGATTGACAGTAACCCACTAGATGTTGGCAGCACCCCTCTCTTTGCAGATTTTTTTGAGGCAGGGTCTCACTCTAGCCCAATCTGACATCATACTGTGTAGGCTCAGGCTACCTCTGCCTCCTGAGTGCTGGGATTAAAGGCGTCATGTGCCACCATGCCCAGCCCAAATCACTCAGTTCTGACAACTAAAAGTTTCTAGATATTTGCCAGATGTCCCTTGGGAAAGCCAGTGGGCAAAACACCCTGGTTGAGAACCATTGCTCAATTTGTTGACTGAGATTTTCTTTCGTGGACCTCACTTTACACATTGCTAAGTCTGTTGCCACCATTGTACACAAAAATAGCCTTTTTTGTGAACTCTAACTAGGAGCACTTCCTAGCATCATCCTCCTGCTAGGCTTTTTCCTGGTGGGTTACTTACAATCCATGTCCCCAGATTGCCTAGATTCTGAGTGAGACGACTGAGAGCGGACCAGGACAGACACAGGTTAGCACCAAGCTCACTCCAGAGGCAGCGTGTGGTTAAGTGCACAGGCACATGTGTCTCGTCTGGAGAAAAGCAAGAACCCATTACATCAGTCATTTTTTAGTTTTTTCTTCGGTTTTCCAGAGTGAGAACTCTGGCTTAGGCTGACCTGGAATTCACTCTGTAGTCTCAGGGTGGCCTCGAACTCATGGCAATCCTTCTACCTCTGCTTTCAAGTGCTGGGATTAAAGGTGTGCACCACCAACCTGGCTCAATCATTAAAAAAAAATTTATTTATTTATTTGCAAGCAGAGAAAGAGAAGAGAGACAGAGAGAACAGGTAGGCAAGGGCCATGAGCCTCTGCAAATGAACTCCAGACGCATGCACTACTTTGTGCATCTGGCTTTACATGGGCACTGGGGGATCGAACTGGGGTCATTAGGCTTCGCTAGCAAGTGCCTTAACTGCTGGGCCATCTCTAGCCCAGCCATTTCTTTTTTTGAGACAGGATTTCCCTATGAAACTTAGGTCAGCCTCAAACTCATGATCCTCCTGCCTCTGCCTCCAGGTCCTGTGGCCTCTTGACTTGGTGCTCCCTGGGGGCCTTCTAGGCAGGCAGGCAGGCCTGTGGCGCTGACACCTGGTTTCCACTTTCTACCCTTCTCTGGTTTCAGGGGCTCTTGGCTAGAGGAAGTGGAGGGGCCGTGGGATGTGGAGAGCTGAGGGCTAATTCCCGGACAGCGGAACAGAGAAAGCTGCCGACAAAGAGATGGTATGTTCCTCCTAAGGCCTATGTCCCCTGCTTGGTTCTCTTCTGGGAGGGTGGCAGGTGAAGGGCCAGACAGGTGTCCTTTTTGGTGAGGACTGGTACAAAGAATGGTGTGGGCCAGAGGGGCTTGGCTTCAGGGGCAGTGGTGACCAGAGAGCTCTCTCGAGCTTGGAGATCCTGGATCACCCAGGAGCCAGGGTTGGGTAAATATCCTCAAATGTTTATAATTTGGTTATGCTTTTTTTTTTTTTAGTTTTGGTTTTCAAGGTAGGGTCTCTGTAGCCCAGGCTGACCTGGAATTCACTATGTAGTCTCAGGGTGGCCTCACACTCACAGCAGTCCTCCCACCTCTGCCTCCCGAGAGCTGGGATTAAAGGCGTATGCCACCACTGGGACTGGAGAGATGGCTCGGTGGTTAAAGGCATGTTTTCTCTGACCCTAATGACCTGGGTTCACTTCTGCAGTACTCACGTAAAGCCAGATGCATAATGTGTTGTGTGCGTCTGGAGTTTCTTTGCTTCGGCCTGCCATGCTCATACTCTCTCAAATAAATAAAACTCTTTTAAAATGTTTACTTGTTTTTTTTTGAGCGAGAGAGAAAGAGAATGAGCACACCAGGGTCTCTTGCTGCCACAAACAAATACAAGAAGCCAGGCGTGGTGGCGCACGCCTTTAATCCCAGCACTCGGGAGGCAGAGGTAGGAGGAATTCAAGGCCACCCTGAGACTACATAGTGAATTCCAGGTCTGCCTGGACTAGAGCGAGACCCTACCTCGAAAAACCAAAAAAAAAAAAAAAAAAAAAAAAAAAAAAAAAAACAACCATGAGACACGTGCACCACTTTGTGCATCTGGCTTTATGTGGGTGCTGGGGAATCAAACCTAGCAGGCTTTGCAAGCAAGTGCCTTAACTGCTGAGCCATCTGTCCAGCCCTGGTTTTGATTCTTTGAAAGCAAACTTGTATTGAACATTACCTAAGTGCTTGGCACTTTTCTATTTTGTTTCATTTTGTTTTCATGATGTAATCCAAACTGACCTAAAACCCATGCTCCTTCTGCCTCTGCTTCCTGAGACCTGAAACTACAGGTGAGATTCCTGACTATGCTCTGGACACAGTTTGTAGTGTCTGATGTAGTTTTCTCAACAACCCTATGTAGTTGGTGCTGTTCTTATCCTTGGTTTAGAGTCAAAGAAATAGACTCACAGAGAGCAGCTTCCCTTTTTCAGCCCTCTGTACCCACAAGGGACAGTCATGGGCTGCTCACCACACTTTGAGAAGGATCTACTCATTATGGGGCCCAGGCCCTGGCCCTGGCCCCTATCTTTCCCTGTCTGTGCCTCACTGGGTCCATTCTCTTTTAATGACTCCCAAAAGACTCAGGCCTGTCTTCCCTCAGCAGGTGGAGGAACCTCCCAGAATGAGCAGTGCAGCCCCTGCTAAGAAACCGTACCGAAAGGCACCACCAGAGCATCGGGAGCTGCGGCTGGAAATTCCTGCACCCCGGCTTGAGCAAGAGGTCAGCAAGTAGCCCTGGCTCTGGTTGGCTAAAGCAGGTCCCCCAAGGCTGGCTGTCCAGCAGGCTTCTCAGGCCTGAGCTGCTGGACTCCTGTAGGGATGAGAGTATGGTATCATTGATACAGGCAGAATCAGTCCTTGCAAGAGGAGCCTACCCTGAGGTGCCTGAGCTGCTGGAGGCTTGGACTCCAGTTCTTTGTAGTGGAGAGTCATTCAACCTTTACCCCTTTGAGGGCTGTAAGGGGGTGGCACTCCACTTGTTTCCCACCAGAGCAGCTGTTCTTTATTGTCCCCAGGAAGTCCTGCCCTTCCTCCAGCTTTGCTTGTTTGGCTAGCATGTGTTAACTATGTATTCCCTGCCAGGAACTATGTGTATTAGGTCCAGGCCCTGCTCTTAGGGGTCTGCAGTCAACTACAGAATCCTCTCTGTTTATCATACTCACACATTCTGGTGGTCCACTTACCTTGCTGCCAGGCCTCCTCTGTGGCAGGGCACAGAGCACACATAGACCTTGAAAGCCAGTCCAGGATACTACGCATCAGGTGTATCATCGCCCCCTGTGGACAGATCCAGGGTGTAAATGTCATTTCAGTTCAGGGAACATTGGATAAAAATTGTAGCTGTTAGGTTAGTGCTACCCATTTTGCTTAGTCCCTTGGTTTATAAATGAGGGAATTAAGTAAGGCTTGGTGGTATTGAGGCCATCAGTAGGATGTGTCAGCAGGGTCAAATCTAGTTGTCAGGGGCTCTAGAGTCCATGGTCTGAACCTCTTACCTCATTGTCTTCCCATGCTGCAGTTCTAAAGCAGTCAGTTTCATGTCCCTCCTGCTGCGCCGTGGACCTGCTCTGCTTTGTGTACCTAAGGGGTTTGGGGAAGATGAGGCAGGAGGGTCAAAGCAAGATACAAAGCCAGGCTTGGTGGTATACCCTGTAATCAAGCACTTGAGAGGTGGAGGCAGGAGATCTGGAGTTCATCGTCAGCTACAAGTGGGCTTGAGGCCAGCCTGGGCTACATGAGACCCTGACTCAAACAAACACAACAAACAAAATACCAATACTTTGGTCTGGAGAGATGGCTCAGCAATTAAGGCACTTGCCGGCAAAGCCTAATGATCGGGTTCGATTCCCCAGTACCCATGTAAAGCCAGATGCAGTGGTGCATGCATCTGGGGTTCATTTGTAGTGGTTGAGTGTGCCTTCTCTCTCTCTCTCTCTCTCTCTCTCTCTCTCTCTCTCTCTCTCTCTCTCTCTCTCTCTCCCTCTCTCCCTCTCCCCCTCTCCCTCCCTCCCTCCCTCCCTCTCCTTGCAAATAAAATAAAATATTTAAAAAAATAATACTTTGCTGTTCTCAGTCAGGATTAATCCACCTCATTCCCTCCACCTCACACCAGAAGCTGAAAGAGCTTTGTTGAAACTCAGAACGAGGCCGGGCGTGGTGGCGCAACGAACTTTGTAGTTTGGCTTGGCATTTTCACCTCCCTAGAGAAGGTCTTTGCCATGTTTTTTTGGAGGCAGAACTCAGGAGAAGCCCAGTGGCTAGCTGAGAGGCACTCTTATGTGCTGGGGAAAGGTTGCATGGGTACCAGGACCTTTGGAAATGGCTTTAGATAAAGGTTGAAGGTTGGAGGAGGTTCTAGATATCTGGTTGGCATGGGAGAGGTAATCTAAGCTTTCTAGACATTACTAAATTTGTCCATCTCTAGAGGGCCCTACCCCTCTCTTCTGTTGGGAGAGTCTTTGGGCTTCAGACCTAGCCCTTTCCAGGGCTGTTGGCCTACCAGGCAGCCAGGGATCCAGTGTTGAGCCTTAGGTGTCATCTCTTTTCTGCCCAGGAAGCCCTGACTGATGCTGAGAGGATGAAGTGAGTATCCGCTGCCTTGACTGTGTCCCTCTTAGCTCCAGGCTGTTGGGCTTCTCCCTGGACTAGGTAGAGGTCGATTGGGCTGGTGTGGTTAGGGGATCTGGGAGGAGGCTTGACTTGTGGGTGTTCTTTCTGGGAAAGGGTTTTTGTGATATGTGGGCTGAGGGCCTGCCCTGCGTCTGGCTCCTGAGAGAGCAGAGTGAGCCTCCGGTGCCAACTGCCTCTTTGCAGTCCTTTCTCCTGAGGGGACAGAGTGCTGGGCTGGGTTCCCAAGAGATTAATAATGGAGAAGCCTGATAGTAAGTGGGAAACAGGAGCTTCAGGGCATGGTGGCCAGCTGACTTGGGTGGTAACCAGAGACCGGTTGGGAACTATTACCCCTTTAATTCTATCTTGTTGCTTTTCTGCAAGTGGTTGGTTTGTTTATTTTGAGAGGGGTGGGGGAGCTGGAGTGCCCTTTACCGTTCTCTCTGTCTCCCTCACCTTCCAAGCTAGGGCCAGAAGGCCTATGCAATATGCCACCCTAGGCTTAGCCTGAGGTTCCAGGAGTGTCCCTGGGCACAGTTGCTTGTCCTGTGTCCTCTCCTGCTCCAGACTTTTGCAGCAGGAAAATGAAGAGCTTCGCCGGCGCCTAGCCCTGGCCACCAGACGCACTGAGGCCCTGGAGCGGGAGCTGGAAATCGGGCAGGATTGCCTGGAGCTAGAGCTGGGCCAGAGCCGTGAGGAGCTGGACAAGTACAAGGACAAGTTCCACAGGTATGGGAACGAGGGCCAGACACCAGGACGAGCATCTCCCTGTTCGTGCTCAGAGACTACTACCTGATTCCCATGAGAAACTGCAGTGCGGGGGAGGAGAGGGGCTGAGCAAAGCCTGTGTCCCTGTGCAGGCTGCAGAACAGCTACACGGCTTCCCAGCGGGCCAACCAGGAGCTTGAGGACAAGCTGCACACACTGGTACTGTATTGGGAGATGGTCTGGCAGGCGTGGTGCAGGGGCCAGGATTTGCCAGAGGGATGCCATTCCTGGGGCTTGGGGAGGAGTGGGGGCAGGGCAGAGCAGGGCGGGGGCGCAGTGTGCTGTGCCTGTCGGGACTGTCTGATGGCTCACACTGTTTCTCTTCTCTCCGTCTCCCCTCATGCTGCCACCGTTGCTGCCGCTCTCCTCTCAGGCCTCTCTTAGCCACAGCTGGATTTTTGCAGTTGCGTCTGAGTTTGTGTGTGTTCTCCTTGGCCTCCTTTGCTCTGCCAAGATCTGGGATTGCCCGGGCCCTGGCTGTTTTCCTCTGCCCCTCCAAACTCCTCTCCTGTGAGGCCTTCTGTAGTCAGGGTCTCCCTCCTTTGGACTGGCAGAAGCACAGATTGATGGCTCCACTGAGCATTCACAGCTCACTGTGGTGGCAGCAAGCCCAGGCGATGAGCTGAAGGTCAGAAGGCTACTTGTGAGCCTGCAGCTCCTCCCTGCCCAGGGATGTGGAAACAGCTGCCCTCACAGCTCTAGCCTCTGGCTGCAATGGCTGCTTCTGAGGTGCCAGCTGCCTTACCTGGTGCCTAGAGCCCCTCAGATTCCCTCCAAGGATTGACAGTTCTTAGGCAGCCTGTAGATCCTGCTCTTAAAGCCCTTGCCCTTGGGCAGCCTGGAGAGCAGGAGTGGTGCCCGGTCTACTTCTGTCTGTCGACCGTTTGTCTTATGTTCTGTCTGCCTTGGCTGCCCTAGCACCTGTGGCCTTGTGTCTCTGGGCTGGGAGGAGGTGGTGAGGAGGAAGGGCCGGCTGGGGTCTGAACTTGGTTTACCATAAGTCTGTGCCTCAGATCAAGAAGGCGGAGATGGATAGGAAGACACTGGACTGGGAGATTGTGGAGTTGACCAACAAGCTGCTGGATGCCAAGAACACCATCAACAAGCTGGAGGAGCTCAATGTATGTGCCCTTGCTCTGCTCCAGGGGTTCCCCAGTCTGTGGCTGCCCTCCCTGGGCAGGGCGGGGCTCTGAGCAGGCCTGTCTGTAGGAGCGGTATCGGCTGGACTGCAACCTGGCTGTGCAGCTCCTCAAGTGCAACAAGTCCCACTTCCGGAACCACAAGTTTGCTGATGTGAGTAGAGCCCAGTTCTTTCTAACCTGGCAGGCACCATTCCCGGATGCACAGCATTTCTGCACCTCTCTCCATCCTTCTGCCTTTAACTCTCCCTTTTTACCCCTCAAGCTAGTGAATCCTCTGAGTTATGGGCCCATCACTAGTGCTGGGGGTGGCCAAGACTCAGTCAGAGGTGTCCATGAAGGAAGGAGGGGTGGCTAGAAGTATTAGCCACAAGTGAGAGAGCTCATCTCCAAAGGCGAACTTCTAATCCTGAGTGAGCCTCAGGCCCAAGGTTAATGAAGCCTGCAGAAGTAGAGGTCTCTGGTCTGGTAGAGATTCTAAAGTCTGGTTTGGGCTTACACACATACACAGGCCTTAGCAAGCAGCTCTGGGTTCAAATCCTACTGCATTAATCAAGAACTTCAAGTTTTACCTCTATGAGCCTGGAGCACATGGAGTTACTTGGATGTGGTAGTCGGTAGCTTTGCTTTGAGTCAAGCTGTCCTCAGCTGGGTTTGTTCATGTTTCTCCTCTGCTCTTCTATCCCAGCTGCCTTGCGAGCTACAGGTCATGGTTCAGAAGCACTTGCACAGTGGTCAGGAGGCTGCCAGCCCAGCTCCAGGGGCTGTAGTGCCCACCTCCATCATTGCCCGGGTCTTAGAGAAGCCAGAGTCTCTCCTGCTCAATTCAGCTCAGTCAGGCAGTGCGGGGCATCCCTTGGCCGAGGATGTTTTCGTGCATGTGGACATGAGTGGGGGTGCTCCAGGTGACACTGCCAGCCCCTCAGCCCCTGGCAGTCCCTCTTCACAGCCCAATGGGGAGTGTCATTCTTTGGGAACTGTGGGGGGCTCCCCAGAGGAGGAGCTGCCTCTGCCAGCCTTTGAGAAGCTGAGCCCGTACCCCACTCCATCTCCACCACACCCACTGTATCCTGGCCGCAAGGTCATTGAGTTCTCCGAGGACAAGGTTCGGATCCCTCGCAACAGCCCCTTGCCCAACTGTACCTATGCCACCCGCCAGGCCATTTCTCTGAGCCTGGTGGAGGAGGGGAGTGAGAGGGCAAGGCCCAGCCCAGTGCCCAGCAGCCCTGCCTCAGTCCAGGGCTCCCCCCACCACCAGCCCAGCCCCGTGCCCCCAGCCAGCTCTGCCAGCTCTGAGGAGGACCTGCTGGCCAGCTGGCAGCGGGCATTTGTGGACCGCACTCCGCCCCCTGCGGCTGTGGTGCAGCGTACAGCCTTTGGCCCAGATGCCCTCCCTGAGCTGCAGCGCCATTTCGCATGTAGCCCCACTGACGGGGAGGAGGGAGCGCTGCCCACCGACGAGGGTGGGCTTTTGCTGCCAGCCGAACCCGACTCCGAGCCTCCCAGGGAGGACGAGGAGGAATCGCTGAACCTGCCTCTCAGCCCCGAGGAAGAGCGCCAGAGCCTGCTGCCCAGCGAGGGGGGCACTTCGCACACTGAGGGCAGGGCCTGGCCACTCCCGAGTTCCACCCGCCCCCAGCGCAGCCCCAAGAGGATGGGGGTGCACCACCTGCACAGGAAGGACAGCCTAACGCAGGCCCAGGAGCAGGGCACCCTGCTCGGTTAGGCCCACTCCATGCGGGGGCCCTCGGGCCTGCACAGCTGTTCCTGTGAACGAGAGGCCACCCCAGGCCTTTCCGCTGCGGTGACTCTGGCTGGTGCCAGCCTGCCTCATTCATGATTTTTATTCATTTCCTCTCGGAATATTTATTCTCCAAAGGTAACATGTCGTTGGGCTCAAGCCCTAGCCCAGTCAGCCCTGCCCTGGGGCTGAAGGTTAGCAGCATCCTCCACTCGTATTCATGAGCTTTGGTGGTTCGGGGGAGGGTATCATTGGGACAGTTGACCTCTACTTGTTTCCCCGGATGAGCTGCTGCCCTCGGTCCCAGGGATGAGGGGGAGACTGACTCAGGGTGCCCTCAGCTGTCTGTACCACCCACCACTCAGGGCTCCCTCAGCTGTTTGTACCCGCCCTCAGGCCGGCTCTGTGCTAGGCCTGGCTTCCTCTTAACCTTGGCTCTAGACTGTTACTCCCAGCTTTGGGAAAATTTCACATTGATGACTATTTTAAAATCAAATAAAAGTTATTTTACTGGTATGGCCTAATTCACCTTAATGTCCTCCCTCTCCCATTTGTATCCCGGGTTTGAGTATCCCCAGTATTTTTCTTAGTCTTAACACGTGACTATCCCTTACCCCCTTCTTGAGGCTTCCCTTTGGGCATATAGCATTAGGCAGACAGAGGGCACCCCAGGTAACATTAGCAGGGCCCAAGCCTCCCTCAGAGGTGGGCTTCAGTTCAGTCCAGCTCTTCACCCTTATCCTATATGTAGGGCGTGTGTGAAGTAAGAACCTCAGGTGAGTCCTGGAGGGATTTGGGGAGCATAGAGCCTCTGAAGCTTGGGCCGCGGGGTGGCACTGCCCCCTGGTGGTGATTCGTGGTACTTGCCGTTCCTCCCCTTGGCCAGTTCCCAAAGACCACGGCTACACGTGAGGTTGTGGAGTTTATAAAATCTTTTCCGAGCCAGCGGGTTGCAGCCAGCGCTGCCAACAAGTTCAGAGTCAGTGCCCTGGGTTCCAGTGCCCCCAAGGCTGTCGCCAAGTCACAGCTTCCAGAGCCTCCTCCCACACTGCTAGGGGCTTCCAGAGCCCCAGCTCCCCCAAGCCCTTTCCCTGGCATCTGAGGGAAGGCTCTGGGGACACAAATATAATGATGGACAGAGCCCAAGTGAAGAGTCACATCTCAGTTTCAGCCAACAGACTGTCCCCTAGTCCTGATGTCATCAGCACCATCTGAGAGCTGGGATCTGCGGGAGGGCAGAGGGGGGTGCAAACAGGTGAGGCCTACCTTGGTTTCCTACCCCACCCCCACGCCCACGCCCACGCCCACGATCTTGCAGACCTAGCTTTCACCAGCCCTCTGGTTCTTACCACTGCGGCACATCCAGGAGCTGCTACCCCTCTGGTGGGCAGCAGGCTCCCGGCCTGGCTCCCGTTTCTGGGTGTCATCAGCCCCTCCTGCCACCTCTTCTTCCTCCTCCCCCTCCGAGAGGAGATCACAGATCTGCTGCTGCAGCTCTGGGCTGATACTGTTCTCAGCCAATACCAGGCTCCGCAACGCTGTTGGGTAATTTTCTACCATGTCCAGCAGGGTCTTGGAAGGAGGGAGAGAGAACATGGGGAAGGATGAACACCGTCCAGGCAGTCTTCGGATCCCCGAAGCCCACTCCTTAGGTATTTCCCCAGCCACTAGCCTCAACCCACCCCATAGCTCGTCCCCAAAACAGGATGGCTTCTCACCTGAGCTGACTGGTTGGTGAGTCCTGTGCCCTCCAAGTCTAGGACCTCTAGCGTGCGGCTTGAGGCCACAGCTACGGCCAGCATCCCTGCCACATGGTCACCTGGGGAGACAGCACACACACTCAGTCACGTGTGATTATTCACAGACTTGCTCATCTTGATCTGGTTGACTCCCTCATTGCCTTAACAGTCTGAGATCCCAGCCTGTGGCCAAGAAAACACATAACTGGTGGGTGGCCTGGAGGTGGTGGTGATTGGTGACAGGATGAAGGGGTACTGACCAATGCTTTGATCTACCTGTTGGTCATTTGGCACTCCAAGTAGGATGGTTCCTCTACTAGACCCAAGGGGGTTCTTATCCCTCTTCTCTCTTGAATGGGGGTTACTGTGGTGGTCAGAGGTTCTTGGCTAGGGAAGGGAACAGTGGTAGCTGAAGGAGATGGTCTTGTGCTCACCCAGGGGGTTGTAGTCCAGATTGAGGACGCGGACCTGGGAGCTGTGGGCCACTGCAATGGCGAGGCGGCTCCAGCCCTTAGGGGTGATGCCAGGATTGGCGCTCAGTGTTAGCTCCTTCAATCCTGGGCAGTATCATAGAAGCCAGGAAAGGAGTCAGTCCCCACCCATGTCTCTGGATTATCTCCAGTGACTGAGAGCCACCTGCACCCAACCCCAGAATTCCAGTCATTGAGGACCAGACCAATGCCTCCTCTGTCTGAACTCCCAAGTTTCCACCCGGCTGAGCCTCCAAGCCTCTCCCTTCCTGAGAAGGGTAAAAAGAGGTTCTTAGCTCTGGGCCACACCCCCTTCCATCCACAGCCACATGTCAGCAAAGCCCTGCTCACCAGACTTGGCCCCGTCTGGGGGAAGGAGGCCACAGATGAGGTTGATGGCTTCGTCACCCAGCATGCAGTCCCCCAGGTCGAGCGCCACGAGGGCAGGGTGGAGAGCCAGGGCTGGGTTCAGCAAGGCCAGCCCCGCATCTGTCAGTGGACTCCCATGCAGGCTGTGGGTGAGGTGCGAGAGCAGTTAAATAGCTGCCCCTCCCCTGAGAACAGGTCTAGGGAGAATGAAAATTCTAGACTCGAAGAAATAAAGATGAAAGAATGCAGTTTCTTTTCTAGGGCAGGAACTGGGATCCAGGACACTCACACAGGGAAGGCCAGAGAAGGGGTGTGTAGATGGTAGACGGGAAGCCTCCAGTGGGCAGAATGGTTGGGGCCAGAAGGAAGGTGACCCTTTCTGGGAACTGAGGGACTGCTGCTTCCTCGACCCAAGTAGGTAATAAGGTGCCAGGAAGGGGTGGGCTTCTCGCCTGGCCTGGGGCTGGCAGGTGAAAGGTCGGGAGGCGAGGGTGTGTCTGGAGGGCAGAAATGAGCTGCACGTGAAGGGGTGCAGAGGTGGGTCGGTGGAGGCTCAGGGGTGCCGTGCCCCGGCCCCCCTGGCGAGGGGCGCACTCACAAGAGGGACTGGACGGAGCGGTTGGTTCGCAGCGCCTCGGCCAGCTGCTTGATGCGGCTGGGGCTGGACACGACGCCCAGGTTGAGGTTGAGCTGTGCCAGGGACGAGGCCCCGGCCAGCGCGCGGCAGATGCGGCCGAAGTCGCGGTCGCAGAGGCGGCAGCCGCGCAGTGACAGCAGGCGCACGGCGTTGTCGCGCAGGCCGCGGCAGATGTCCCGCACCTCGGCGCCGGACAGCGGTTCTCCCGAGATCTGGATGGAGCTGGGCAGCATCGTCCCTCCGGCAGGGCCGCCGGGCCCCGGGCCTGCGCCGGGGCTGTCCGGGTGGCGGGCGTGCGGGCGCGATCCCGGGAGCGGGCGGCCTCGGCCCCTGCGCAGGTGCGACCCCGCGCCCCGCTTCCCGGCCGCCCCGAGCCCGGCCGGCCGCACGACTCCGCTGGCAGCGCCCGAGCGCGCGGGCGGGCGGCTGCTCAGGCTTTAGCTCCGGCGCCCGGGCGGGCGGCGGGTTCCCATGGCAACGGCCGCGTCACCGGCGCCCGCCCCGCCCCCTCCTGCACGCCCGGGCTCTCGACGCGGGGAGGGACGGATAGAGGCGTGTCACGTGGGCACGGCCTTGGACCCCGTCGCCTTTTCTCTTTCCCCAAGGTCTCCATTCCCCCAGGCCTCCATCCCGCACCCTCGGCGCCGCACCCCGAGCCCGGTCCCCGCCCCCACAGCCCGGTGACGCGGGCGCGGCGTGCGTGGGGATTCCAGCCCCGGGGACTTCCCTGCCAAGATGGAGTCCTTGTGACCTTCGGGGGTCTCGTGGCCTGAAGATGTCGGAATGGCTGAAGCCTGGGACGCAGGCTGGAGCTCCCGCACCACACCGCACCGCACAGTGAGGCGGCCTCCCGGAGGGACCCAGTGGCCCTCGCTTGCTGGATTCGGGAGGACGAGGGGACACGCTGAGCAGGAACAGGCTTACTAGGGATTTTTCAAGCACAAGGGAAGTCGGAGTTATCTCCAAGGCTCCAGCCACTGTGTATGTGACCTTAGGGGACTGGAACTCGGATGGGGAGGCTTTGCAGGCCAGGGCCCAGGATTCCTTACACGGAGCAGGTTAATAACACTCTAGGGCGGGGGTGTAGCTCAGTTGGCAGAGTGCTTGCCTGGTGTGCATGAAGACCTGGGCTACAGGACACTTGTCTCAAAACCAGACACTGGAAGGGAGGACAGGAAACTAAAGGGAAACCAGGCAGAGGGAGGTCAGCCTGGGTTAGCGTGAAATCCTGCCTTGGGAAAAAATAAGGTGCTGGAGAGATGGCTCAGCAGTTAAGGTGCTTGCTTGCTTGCTTGGGGGTTGGATTCCCCAGTACTCGTGGCACAAGCATTTGGAGTTTGTTTGGTGGCTAGAGGCCCTGACATGCCGGGCCCATTCTGTCTCTGCTGGAAATTAAAAGAATTTAAAATAAGATAGGGCTAGTGAAATGGCTCAAATATTAATTCCAAGGGAAAATTCCCATCACAATAGTCCAGGCGCAGGCCTTGTATTGATTTGGGCTGGGAGTTTTTGTCCAATTGTCATTCTTCCATACTTCCAGAAAGTACAGCTAATCCCAGACTCGAACATGGTGTAACTTCCGAGGACTATGGCTCTCCTACTTGAGGCCTGCCTGTTGCTCTGTGGGTCTGCCTGTGCTACCCTCACCCCTCCTAGGGCATGTTGCACGGCCACTGTTGACAGAACAAGAATGTGTTCAGGAAGTAGGGTGACAAGGAGACCCACTGGAACAGAGGCTGCAGTTCCAGACTTCAATCAATATTTTAATTACCAAGTCTATATTTAGCAAGACAACGGGGTGTGTTTGTGGAGAGACAAGAGGGTAGGTGGTGAGGAGCCTCAGAGGAGCTGACCTACTTCCTGAATTGGCTGCAGAGCCTTACAGTCCTGGCCAGGAGTCCCTGGCCTGGTGCCTTTAGAAGCCAGGACAAGAGTCAAAGAGGTGCTCAAGCAGCTAAAGCCCAGTGGCCACTGCAGACCTCATCAAAGAGACACATGTTGTCAGAAATGTCCTTTAATTTCCTTCTACTCCACAGCTGGCCAAGGACTTCAGGCAGGTGTCAGTGTGACTGCAGAGTCACTGCAATCGCCTTGGCTGTGGCATTGAGCACAGTGGCCGGAAGCCTGGCAGCAGGGAGCACGGCAGGGACATCCCGGGGAACTCTCTGCATGGGTGGGATATTGGGACCCTCGAGCGTGTCTAGGATCCCTGAAAGGAGAAAGAATGCGAGGTGAGAGCTAGTTGGGCCACCCCCAGGTCCACTCATTTGGCCCTTCCCCACCGGGCCCTCCTGCCACTTACCCTCCACCACCTTGTGGTAGGCAAAATGCAGATAGAGCAGGAAGAGCATGTGCAGGACAGCCAGCGTGCCACAGAGCAGCAGCCGTTGGGTGGGGCCCACAGTTCGGGACACCAACACTGCCACCTAGGGCCGTAGGAATACAAGTGAGTGGTGAGAAAGATGCCCTAACCCAGACAGAACTGTCCCTGGGTCCTTCTGGAGCCTGTTGTGGGGTGGACAACCTGCCCATGAAAAGCTGCTCACTTACCATGCGCAGGGTGGACAGTCCACCCACCAGCAGCCAGAAGAGGTAGAAGAGGGCATGGAGGTGAATGTTATAGGTGATAAACAGGACAATGCAGTGCCCAAAGAGGCCATAGCCCTGAGGAGAAAGATGGAGAAGAAAGTAACTCAGGCTGAGCTGGCCTCAGCCCACACAGGACCCAGGACTGAGAAAGCCGAGCGCTTGCTGCTCTCTTCAGGACCACCCCTGCCAGCCAGCCCGCTCGCAGGCCGGGCTCCTTACCAGCAGAGCCAGCATCTGCAGCATAGTGATCTGGGCGTTGCACAGGTAGGCGAGGAAGTAAATGAAGGAGGAGACGCCCAGCCAGTAGCCGAAGCAGGTGCCAATGGCTGTGCCCATCAGGGTGCCCTCCCGCTGTGGAGTGAAGACTTGACTCAGTGCTGGGAGACTTCTGATCTCAGCTTCACCCAGGCCTTCTACAGGGCTGCCGCCGCCTCAACTCCTCCTTCAGTGCCCACCCCCAGCCTTGTGCTGCTTACGATAATGGTGTCCGATGTCTTCATCCCGTGGAGGAGGATGGCAACCAGAGTGAAGACCAGCATGAGGGGCCCGTAGAGCTCACCTGCGATTTTCTGTCAATATACCAACCCACTCAGGAGGGAGGCTATAAGGTTTCTTCTCTTTACCTGGTAGTCCCGCCCTCGGCCCTGGTGCCAGACATGCCACTCCCGAGTCACCTGGGGGAAGCTGACCATCTTGACAGGGATCATGGACTCCAGGAGCCTGGAGAGGAGGAGAGGAGAGATGAGAGCAGAGGCAGCACTATGCTGAGGTGCGGGAGGACAAGGCCTGACTCTTCCTCATGCCTCTAAGGCCAGGGGATGGGGCTGGCCCAGAGGACATGCTGGATGACAGGGGAAGGGAGAGTAAAGACAGACAAGAAATGAGGAAATCACTTCAAGGAACAACCATCCTCTGAAACAGCTGACAGGACAAGCAAGCTAGTTGGGGCTGACCATTTACCTAGTGCCCCTACAAGACAGGCAAACATGGTGTCAGAACCCTGAAGCTCCTGGGAAACCAATGAGACCCTGTCTCGAAAAGAAGCTGGATGGGTTGGAGAGATGGCTCAGCAGTTAAGGCACTTGCCTCCAGTGCCTAAGGCCTCAGGTTCAATTCCCCAGGACCCACATAAGCCAGACCCACAAAGTGGTGGCTCTGGTGCTCTCTCTCTCTATCTCTGCTTGAAAAATGAATAAATAAAATATTAAAAAAAAAGAAAGAAAAGAAGCTGGATCTCCACATGCGTCCACATCCCCACACAGAGTGAGGGAGGGGCCAACTAACCCATGCTGACCTGGAGCTCACTCTATAACCCTGGCTGGCCTTAAACTCACAGAGATCCCCTCCTACCTCAGCCTCCTGAGTGCTGGGCTTAAAGGTGCCACCACACCTGGCCTAGAGCTAGCTTTTGAAAAGCTACTGTCTCTGGGGAGACAGACCTAGAATAAGAAAGAACTGCATGCAATTTAATGGTCACCCAGCAGAGGAAAGCAGATCTACAGGAGTCCTAGGTGAGCATGCAGAACAAAGGAAGTGTTTTAAAAATATTATTTATCTATTTGCAAGCAGAGAGATAGAAGAGAAGCAGAGAGAGGGGAGACAGAGAGAATGGGCAGGCTAGGGCCTCCAGCCACTACAAACTCCAGATGCATGCAATACTTTGTGCATCTGGCTTTTATGTGAATACTGGGGAATTGAACTCGGATCATTAGGTTTTGCAGGCAAGCATTTTAACTGTTGAGCCATCTCCCCAGCCCTGAGCTAGATTTAGAGGGAAGATAAGAAGTGCGCCAGATGGATGAAGAGGAAGGCAGTGTTGTAGTTAGCGACAGGGGCAATGAGAAGGGTGATGGGGTCGTGGTCACAAAGAGGAGCTCATTACAACTCAGGGCTTGGTATTTTGTTGTTTGGATAAAGGTCTAGGTGCGAGGAGGGGTGCTTCTGAGGAAAAGGGTCCTCACCTGCTTCGCACCTGGGCAGGCTCCACATCAAAGTAGGGTCTCAGGATGTCGATATTGGCATACAAGCTGAAGGCCCTGGAAGCTTGTCTCTTCCCTGCCTGCCACATCTGAGGGGGAGATCAGGGGTTTTGAGACACTCAGTTCTAGACTCTGGTCTACTTCCTCCTGGTTTCTTTCTATTTACTTGCAAGGAGCTGAGGGGGGAGGGAGGGAAGAGAACAGGAACAAACACGGGCTTCGGGCTGGGCAAGTGCATACCAGGGCAGGGCCTCCAGCCGCTGCAAATGAACTCCAGATGCGTGCACCACTTTGTGCATTTGGCTCTATGTGGGCACTGGGGAATCGAACCTGGGTAGTTAGGTTTTGCTGGCAAAGTACCTTAACCTCGGAGCCATCTGTCCAGCTCTTTTGCTGGACTTTTATGTGGCTGAAATTGAATACCTGCAACTAACCTGAAAACCTACCAAGGCCCCCTTTTCCACCTGCCAAGGGGGTCAAGCCTGGCGTTACCTGATCAGCCACTTGCCGGCTCAGCTGTCCCTTAAAGCCTTTCATGCCTAGGAACTCCCCCTCCTCCTCCTCCGCAGCAGCCGCATCAGCATCCACCTCTTCCTCACGCAGGCGCTGATGGAGCTCACCCATATCCTCAAAGCTGGAGCCCGAGGTGTCATCCATGTTTTCCATGTCAATCACAGCTGAGCCCCCACCCTAGGAAGACAAGGGCCTCTCTGGGGCATCTGCAAGCCCTCGGCCTGTCTCTGGGCTCGGGGCTCTGTTCTTCGGCTGCTGAGAACACGGCCTGGAGTCACTCACCACTCTTCCAGCCCAGGAAGCTTCATCTTCAGTTCATGTCCTCCCCTACCGCCCCCATCAAAGCCTCGACGAGCTGCCCAAGCGCCCCGCACCGTAAACAAGAGCGCGCGCGGGCGCACGCGCGAACCCTGGGCGTCCAGCCGAGGGAGAGTGGACCCCGACCCCGGCCCTCCGCCGTGCCTGATGGACACGGACCGGCTAGCTTCCCACGCTTTCCCGAACGGTTCCGGCAGGCCCGGGAACGCGCGGCGTGGCACGTGGAGAACACCTCCACGCGAGGCGGCGCAGCGAAGCTCGGGGACCATTACCTGGAGGTTTTCCTCGAAGCCTCCCCATTCCGGGCCAGCTCCGTGCCGGGCGCCGCCGGCCGGCGCCGCCGGAGTTGCCATGTCCCTCGAGAGCTCCCGTCGTTGAAGCCCGCGCTAGCCCGGGGCGCGCGGGAGCGTGGGCGAGCCGTGGTCCCGAGCGGCAGAGAGAGGCGACGTACTACGGGCCGGAACGCACCATCAGAGAAACCCGGATGTTTGGCCTGGAGTGACTTCCGGAAGCTGGAGACGTGGACGGGGGCGGGGCCAGGTCTCGCGGCATTTCAGATCCGGGAGGCGGGGCGTGGCCCGGAGCCGCGGGCCGGTGCTAGAGCGCACGCGCGGGCTGGAGTCTCGAGTCTCGCGAGACGTGGAAGATGGCGGCGGCCCAGGCGGTGGAGGAGATGCGGAGCCGCGTGGTTCTAGGGGAGTTCGGCGTCCGCAATGTAAGCGACGTGGCCTCGCGCCCGGGGAGGGGATGGCCGCGGCGGGCACCCGAGTGGACACTCCTCTGTCGTAGGTGCACACCACCGACTTTCCCGGCAACTATGCCGGCTACGACGATGTCTGGGACCAGGAGCGCTTCGAGCAGGTAGGTGGGGCTGCGTGGGGGTCGCGTGGACGGACACGGCCTCGTGGAAAGGGAGGCGGTGAAACTTTGGGAAGGGCGGTCGGGGTGGGATAGAGGCTCCCCGTCGGGAGGGATGCCGGCGAGAGTCGGGGACGACGGGGACATTTCAGTAGAACGATGGGTAAAAGTTGAGCAGCGATGACAGAAGGACCTGCTGGAGCTAATTGACACAGGCTTGAGCAAGGTGTGCTGGGAATGTCGCAGCATTCGTGAGTGGTGTGCCAGGTTGGAGAGCAGGGAGCGTTTGAAGACTTCTTGGACAGGCCTGAGAAGATTTTGCAACCTTGATGTCTGGGAGGGAATAAATTTCAGCGGATCTGCTAAATTTTATTTGGGAGCTGATAAGACTGGGGTAGGAGTAGGGGGTGGGGAACAGAATGTATGATTGAATTTTAAAGTATTTTTTTTCAAGGAGATAGATAATGGGTGCACCAGAGCATCGTGCCATTGCATATGAACTCCAAATATATGCGTCACTTTGTGCAAGTGGCTTTACATGGGTACTGGGAAATCGAATCCGGGTCTAGGATTTGCAAGCAAGTGCCTTAACCTCTGAGCCTTCTCCCCAGCCCGGGGAAATGCTTTGATGGGAGGTGGTGTTATATGTGGAGAAATAAGTGGAAGAACAGGAATGGAGGTGCATCCAATTTCTTGCATGTGGCAATGTCTACCAGGCAAGTAGATGTTTGAAGTGAGACAATGTGTTGAGAATTCAGTGTGGTTGAGGTCACCTGGGATTGAAGACTCTGGGGAAAAGTAACGTTTAGGGGATAAGGTGGATGAGAATTTGGACGGAATTATCAGGGAAGGAAGAGAACAGAAACCAAGGGAATGGAGTTGGAAAGGAGGGATATACGTAATGAACAATGCCAGACTAAAGAGCAGGAAAGGGTCTGTCTCTTAGTAGAACAGTTTCTGTGGATGGCTTGTTTGGAAGCCATATTGCTTAAGGTTTTCAGTTGACACATTCAGGGAGACTTTTTTTTGGGGGGGGTGTTTCGAGGTAGGGTCTCAATCTAGTCCAGGCTGACCTGGAATTCACTATGTAGTCTCAGGGTGGCCTCACACTTACAGCAATCCTCCCACCTCTGCCTCCTGAGTGCTGGGATTCAAGGCATGCACTGCCACACCAGTTCAGGGAGACTTTTTAAGAAACTTAAAAAGCTGGGTGTGGTGGCGCACGCCTTTAATTCCAGCACTCAGGAGTGTGAGGCCACCCTGAGACTACATAGTGAATTCCAGGTCAGCCTGGAAACCTAAAAGATTGGGGAGAAACCATCTGGACAGATGGTGGCTTTTGGATAGAGGGTTGAGTACATTGAGGGACCTCTCCAGGGACAGCACAGTTGTAGGGGAGGTATGGCTCATGAGAAGAGGGCTTCACTGAACATTTTTCCTATTCTAGAATTTCCGTGTGGACGTGGTGCATATGGATGAAAACTCACTGGAGTTCGACATGGTGGGAATCGATGCAGCCATTGCCAATGCTTTTCGAAGAATTCTATTATCTGAGGTATTAGCAGATGTGGCTGAAAGGCCGGAGACCCACGGGGGAACCACACCACCCATCCATTCTCTCATTTGTAGAATTAGTTGTCTGTGTCTCCTGTCCTTCCCAACCAGCCACAGTTGTTCATACCTTAATACTAGCACTTCCTTGGAAACACAAGCAGGTACCATTATTTTGAGGCTACATAGTGAAGCCCTGTTTCCAAAGGGTGGGGCTGAGGAGCTACCCCCTTTTTTTTTTCTAGAGTTGGGGGTGGGGAGGGAATAGGTGGAGAGTCAATTGGATTTTGCAGATGGGTGATTGTTTCTTTGGGCAGGTGCCTACAATGGCTGTGGAAAAGGTTCTTGTGTACAATAACACATCCATCGTCCAGGATGAAATCCTTGCTCACCGCCTGGGGCTAATTCCCATTTGTGCTGACCCTCGCCTTTTTGAATATCGGAACCAAGGTGAGAGTCACAAAAAATGAAATGCTTAGTTAAGTGGAAGAACTCGGTGCTGAAATAGGTTCTTGAATCAGACTGCCTGGGCTCAAATCCATGCTCGCACGGTAGATCTCAGCAAGTTTCTGGTCTCCTGCACGCTGGCACTAGTCCTTGCTGCCTTTTCGCCAGAACATGTAGCGTTCTCGGCACAGTGTAGCGCTCAGCTGTTCAGCATTGAGAGTTGCCTTCCCAATCTGTGCAGGAGATGAGGAAGGCACAGAGATAGATACACTGCAGTTTCGGCTGCAGGTCAGGTGTACCCGGAACCCCAACGCTGCTAAAGATTCCTCTGATCCCAATGAACTCTATGTGAACCACAAAGGTGAGTAGTGGTGAAAGAGAAGACCCACTTGCTGATGGGTGCTAATTTTAGGGACTGGGATTTCCTAACATGTTTCCCTTTAGTATATACCAGGCACATGACATGGGTCCCCCTGGGAAACCAGGCGGACGTCTTCCCTGAGGGCACTATCCGTCCAGTGCATGACGATATCCTCATTGCTCAGCTGCGACCTGGCCAGGAGATAGACCTGCTCATGCAGTGCGTCAAGGGCATTGGTGAGAAGCCTGGGAGCTCCCTGGGCAGGGCAGAGCAGTGTGGTGGTGGTAGTGCATGGTGTGACTAAGGAACTTGGCTGAGGTGACTCAGCATACAGAGTTGAGGTGGTTGTGTTTTAAGTAGCTGTGAAGAGTAACAAGGGGTTTCTCACAGGCAAAGATCATGCCAAGTTTTCACCAGTGGCCACAGCCAGTTATAGGCTCCTACCAGACATCACTCTGCTTGAGCCTGTGGAAGGGGAGGCTGCTGAGGAATTGAGCCGATGCTTCTCACCCGGTGTCATTGAGGTGAAGGAAGTTCAAGGTATATAGTACATGGGATGCTGTTGTGGTCAGGACCTAAAGTATATTTCTCTCTAAAAGTAGTAAAGTGAGTTTCAAGACTACCAGTGGCTAAGGAAAAGCATGGGTTGTTTTCCTTAGGTAAAAAGGTGGCCAGAGTTGCCAATCCCCGGCTGGATACATTCAGCAGAGAAATCTTCCGGCATGAGAAGCTGAAGAAAGTCGTACGGCTTGCTCGTGTTCGGGATCACTACATTTGTGAGTGAGGGTGGAGGAAGGGTCTGTGGTGCTGTGGTTTCCTTCAGAATCTAGGGGTAGAGTCCTGCTTGGGCTCAAGCATCTCTTTGTCCCTCAGTTTCTGTCGAGTCAACGGGAGTGCTGCCTCCAGATGTGCTGGTGAGTGAAGCCATCAAAGTACTGATGGGGAAGTGCCGGCGATTTCTGGATGAGCTAGATGCAGTTCAGATGGACTGAAGCTTGTGTGGGAGTGTCTGGCTGGCTGACCTGCCCCACAGCACTGTTGTAGCCAGTGGACACAAGTCCAATTCCAGCTCATTATTTTCAATCAATACATTTTGTTTAATGTGTCAGATTGAAATTTTTATGCCTTTGTAAGGCCTTTGATGTAAATAAATTCACGTCCAGGCATCCCCCCCCCCCTTGGAGACGACCACTCATTTTGCCTAAAAATACGGGGCTTTACCTCAGAGCAGGTTTGGCATTTAGCCATGTAGCAATAACGATGGGTTCATTGCAGATACCAGTGCAGGTTAAGGCTGTCCTGAGAAAACCTGAGAAAGGCCAAATTGAAGAGGCTTCAGGGGTAAGACACAGAAGCTGGAGTGGGTGAGTCACTCACCTACCGATCTCTAGGCTCCCAGAGAACAAGGGCTGCTCTAGCAGTTTCAGCCACCACAGAACATCAGTTCCTTTAGGACAGACTGCCAGGGCCGGGCCTCATCACATACTGAACACAGAATGGTTTGGGCTACAGGGTCCAGGGTACAAATGTTTTCTGACTGGCTTAACAGCAGGCCCATCATGCACAACTCCTCCTGTGTAGTCCCTTTACCGGGATGCTCAGAAGGAAGGAGTATGCAGCTGGTTTCAAGACTGCTTTGAAGAAGGCAGATGGGACCCTTTCTGTATGAAACTTAGATTTTTACTGACATGCAGATGTACTTTAGAGTTAATGTTTCCACAAAAGGTTCTATAAACAATAGAAAACTTCTAACATGAAGTCATAAGATGTTAAAAATGACATAGTAAATACAACTACACCCTCCATGTCCCCAACCAGACAGCAGTAGACAGCTATCTATTTTGGAGGGAAAGAGTCTGAGATCATCTTTACAATCTATAGCCCCTCAAGCACCACAGTTAAGTATGCAGCGCTCAAGTCCTCCTTCCTTGGCTTTGCCTCTTCCCAGCCTCACTGTGAGTGCCTGAAGTTGGCATGTTGAAGATGTCAGCCTTGGACTGGAGGGTGGGCCTATGTGCAGAGCACGTGGACAAACTGGTTTCTGGTCAGTGGAGCCTTTTCTAACCCTCGGGCTAGGATCTATACTCATGCCCAGTCTGCTTCCTAGATCTTCTAGTGGCCTCTTGGATGGGAACAATTATAGGCTGTGAGAGGAGGGCATTATCTCCAAATGAGCCACGAGAAAAGACGTCAGACCTAAGAGACGCCCCCCTACCCCCGGCTTTTTGAGGTAGGGTCTCGCTCTAGCCCAGGCTGACCTGGAATTCACTATGTAGTTTCAGGCTGGCCTTGAATTCACAGCTCTTCTCCTACCTCTGCCTCCCGAGTGCTTGGATTCAAGGCGTTCGCACGCCCAGCTAGATTTTTTAAAGGCACCTGGACTCAGCTTGTCCTAGGAGACAAGTCTTGGCTAGTTCCACATCAGATGTGAGCCTAGTTGGGCTGTATCACGTGATACTGAGTGAGGTACTGTGGCTGTTAATGTCCACCCAAATAGACCCTCAGGCTGGGGAAACCTGTGAGAGTCCATCATGGGCTCTCAAGGCAGGATGTGTGAGCCTAAGGGACAGAAGCTCTGCCCAGTCCTCATCTCTGGAGCTATTATCCTGGATACTATGCCCAGGTTATAGCAACATCCTGTGCTGCAGATCCCACCAGGTGATCAAGTTCTTGCTCAAGATGACAGAACTGGCTGAATTCAGTTTAGCACTTAGCACCTAGACTAGACATGCTCCTAACCCATGGGGAAGTAAGTGTCCCTGTCTGCTTAGCAGCAAGGGAATCAGTGGGAGCTTTTATCCAGGAGAAATTCACCAACATGCATAGTCAAGGGTGGAACTCTGGAACTCTGGCTAGTTGAGTTGTTGGGCACAGCAGTCCTACTGCCCATTCTGCACAGGCATGGGAGCAGGAGGGCTGTTTTGGTTTAGCTTTTTGTGAAAAGCCCAAATTCCAAGTAGAATGAAAACTACCTAGGACATCACTATGAAACAGTGTAAGCCCTAACTCCCTTAATCAATACGTGAGAATTACTTTAGCCCTGTCCAGGCCCCACACTTCTCCAGTGTGGCCTGGACCTGTCTCTCCAGGCTAATCATGGCAGAAAATGAGGTGGTAGTACAAGAAAGACCTAGGGATTATCTATGAAGGGGAGGAAGAGATGACAACAAAGGCCAAAGAACGATGCCCAAAAGTTTGATTCAGGGTTCAAAGATGGTGGCCAGTCCACCCCCCTCACTGTCCAGGGCTTCTGTCTCCAGCATTGGCTTTCGTTTTTTGAAAAGCGTGGGAAGATTCTTAATGTGAACTTCTTTTCGGAATTGCTCTCCCAAGGGTTTCTGTAGGAAACAAATGAAAAAGAACTAACGTGGGCCCTAGAGAGTGAATGAAACCACACCATGGGGCTAGAAATGCCAGCAGAGAAGCATGACTTACCCCAATGCAGCCAGCAATGAGACGTTTGAAATGCTCCTTTCGTCGCTTGTCAGCGGCTTTCTGTAGGGAAGGGTTCAGGAGCTTGCAGTCAAACTGGTCCAGAGACTCCTTCTGTATCTCAGGGATTTGCTCCATCACAGCTCTCATTTCCAGGTACTTGGGACGCTGGTTAAGTGGGGATAAACTCACTTGATGTAGGTATGGCTTCTGGCACCTTCCCCATTCCCTGCCACAGCCACCTCTTAGGGAACTAAGGCTCAAGCTCCTGGGGGAAGGCTGAGTGAAGAGACCACAACCATCCTACCTCCATGATCTCTCCACTTACCAGTGCCTCATAGACATGGAAGGCCAAGTGGACCAAGGAAGCCATGCACCCATCATGCTGCCCATGCATCTGTAACCCTTTCAGCACACTGGTGAAAAGCCACGTGACAGCATCTGCGAGCAGGGTTCCAGACATCACCTGGGGAGACAGCTATGTTTAGGAGCCATAGGGGCCTTTGAATGGCCCAGGACCCGTTTTCCACCAGATGTCGATTAACCTGACCTAAATTTTCTATGAGGGTTAGAGAGAAGGGATATTATGGTTTGACTCTGAAATATGCCCTACCAAGATAATGTTTGGAGCACTCAATTCCCAGCTTGTGGTGGAATTTTGAAGGTGGGGCCTAACTGGCAGAAGTAGGTCACTAGGTCACTAGCAGGGCTTTAACAGTTACATTTACTCCTGTTCTGACCTCTATTCACGGCTTCCTGTCCACTGAGATGTAAAAACACCCATTGTTATATGCCCCTGCCACCAATTCAGCCATGCTTTTCCCCAACAGACTGAAACCCCTCTGAAACTGAGCCAAAACAAACCCTTCCTCAAGTTTTCTGTTAGGCAATTTGGTTTCAATAATACAAAAGTAACTGAGATATCCCAAGCCTGGTGGCACAGGTCTGTATTCCCCGCTATCTGGGAGGGTGAGGCAGGAGGATCAGTAAGGCTTCAATGCCTAACCAGACAACTTAGACTTTATTTCAAAATAAAAAGTAAAACAGTCTGGGGATGTGCTTCAGTGATTAAAGTGCTTGCTCAGCCTGTGTACAGCCCCAGGTTCAACCCTCACTACTGTACAAAGAAACGAAACCCCAATACAGGGTAAATACTTGTTTGAGGAGAGGCCAGCAGAGCTGTGTGGTTGTCCTCTGGCAAGACAGAGTATCCTTCCAGGTCAGAGAATTGAAGGCTGTAATCAAGAGTGCAGTACAAACGTCCTGGAAAGAAGGATGGAATAAGGATAAGGTGGGGGAAAAGGACAGTTTTCTCAGATTGTACTTAACATCAAGAGATGGGGTTTTGGGGACTGGCAAGATGGCTTGGAGTTATTTTTATTTATCTGCAAGCAAAATGAGAGCAGTGAGTGCATGGGGACACCAGGGCCTCTTGCCACTACAAACGAATTCCAGATGTACTCGCATATGGCTCAGCAGTTATAAAGGTGCTTGCTTACAAAGCTTATTGGTCTGGGTTCAATATCCAGAACATTAACATAAGCCAGATACATAAAATGGCAAAAAAAATCTAGTGTTTGCAGTAGGAAGAGGCCCTAGTGTGCTGATTTGCTTGAATGTACACACAGACTCATACAAATTAATATTTAAAAAAAAATTGCCGGGCATAATGATGCATACCTTTGATCCCAACACGCACGCACGCATGCACGTGCACATACACACCACCACCTGTGCCATGTACCCACCTCATGATTCATCAGACATTTGCCCAGGTCTGTAAGCTCTGCCACAGGTGAAGGGGTTACCTCTGTGGCCATCATCTCTTCATCTGTAAGCAATGAATGCAGAAGGTTAAGCTCCTGCTTTCACAAGAAAAGAAAACCCTGTTATGCCAGGAGCTAGTATGCTGGGCTGGCTGGTGCTGAGCAGTACTAGACAGCCCACACCTCCATGAAAGGATGCTGAGGTCCATGCATAGCAGATCTAGAGGTGTATCTAGCCATGCACGTGGAAAACACAAGCTGAGGACCTTCAATGTTGACGATGGCCACAATTCAGTTAACACGAGTATAAAAAGAAAAGGACAAAGACACTTCCCTGACTGGAGCCTATATTGTCATGAGACAGATAATGAACAACAGTGCTGGTAGTGAGAAGTACCATGAAGAAAACTAAAGCAGAATGCCTGGGGGTTTGGTTAGGGCCACATACATAGCTGGAAGAAAAACCCTGGCTAGAGGAACCAGCAAGTGTAAAGGCTCTGAGGTACGTAGCACGAAGGTCGGCCTCAGTGTCTGACAGAATGCAGCTAGCTGTTGGAACAGGCAAAAGGTTCACTTACCATCTCCATCTGCAGGGGGAGGAGCACTGTGCTCGGCACCACTTTTCTTTGATATACAGCAAGCAGCTAAAGCAAAAGAGCAGGGTTACCAGGGGAAGGGAGGGAGGGTTGTAACTTCCCACCATGTACCGGTCACTCAAGCTGACCAACTGATCCCAAACGGTCTCTGGCCAGGTTTAGGGTGAAAGGTAATGTCCAAGGCACAAAAACACTTCACCAATAAAAAAAAGAGGCTTTCTGATGACATGAGACTGGTGTTCTGGTCCTTCTTGGGGAGAGGAGGGGTACAGAAGCCCCTGAGAATAAGTGACCAGGAGGGGGACAGACATTCCATGCTGCTACTCTACTGAATCCTTCAACATTTCTGAAAATAGGAAATTTAACACTCATGTCAAAGAATTCAACTTTTTGCCATTTTGATAAAACTGTTATTTCCAACATTAATTCAAATGCCTATTTTAGACTCCATATTTGGGCCTTGGTACAATTTAGGTCACAATTCAGAAAATTTTCATAGATTAACATTTTTATTGGGTTCATTTTCTTTTTCTTTCATATTTTATCTATTTGCAAGGAGACAGACAGAAAAGGCATGCAGGGCCTCCTGCCATTGCAAACAAACTCCAGATGCATGCACCACTTTGTGCATTTGGCTTTCCATGGGTGCTGGGGAATCGAACCCATCTTGTTAGGCATTGCAGGCAAGTGCTTTAACCACTGAGTCATTTCCAGCCCATTAACCTTTGTGAGGTGGCTGAGCAAGCAGCTTGTTTTCTGGAAAGTCCTCGTTCCCACATTCCACTTACTGATCAGTTCCATGACTTCTCGGGTTAGCATCCTCACCAGTTGTTCCTCTAGCATCTCTTGAGACTCTGCATTGTCCTCTGTAGGTTCATCTTCTCCACTGCCAAAACCAGGTACCAAGTTCCATGGGAGCAAAGAGGGAAGGACAAGGAAAGCAGTGACCCTTTCCAGACCCTCTGGGCCCATTCCTCCCCTAGCTTGCTTATTTATTTTGGTTTTTCGAGGTAGGGTCTTACTGACCTGGGATTCACTATGTAGTCTCAGGGTGGCCTCAAACTCACAACTTTAGTGATCCTAAAGGTGTACACAGGGTCTCACTCTAGCTCAGGCTGATCTGGAACTTAGAATGCTCCTTCGCCTCCTCTACCTCCCCAGTGCTGGGATTAGAGATGTGCACCACCATGCCTGAACCTTTCCTGGCTTTGAGTCTGTCTTCTACACTGAGGTGAATAGTCACCAATGGTTACCTAAGGGACATTATTACTAGTACCTGTCCAAGTAGGTAAAGTGGAGGTGTTCCATAGAAAGGCTTGATCTCAGCATCTGGTTACTGTTCACAGCCTGTCTGGACAATCTACCATCTAGGTTGTGATGACTACAATCCACCTTGATTCTAGCTCTGCAACAGCAGAATCCCTGCCCCCTTCTTCCTTACCCCACCAAAACGTGGCTGACAGCTCAGCTCAGCCACCAAGGAGTGGCATCCTTACCACAGCAGGCTCCTCTGGTTGATGACTTGCCATTTCTGGGACAGCCTCTAGAGAACAATAGAGAGAGGATGGGAGGGGGAAGGGAGAGAATCAGAGGCTAAGGTCTACCCCCACCTTTTTTAAAAAGACATGGTCTCTCTAGTCCCGGCTGACCTCAAACTTGTGAGCAGTCCACCTGTCTGAGCCTACCAAGTGCTCATTACAGGTATGAGCACTAGACCCACCCAAGGATGATCCCAGGCATCAGGGCAGTGGTAGACTACAAAATATGGGTACTGGAGAGGTGGCTCAGTGGTTAAATGTACTTCCTGTACAAAACGAGGTCCTGAGGGGGCTCAAGTGAGAACCTCTAAAACCTACATAAATATCTGGGTACCTGTAACTTCAGTCCTATGGTGGGGGAGGGGAGGACACTGGAGAATTGCTGGGGTTTCTGAACATCAAGCAAGGAAAACAATTCTGTTTCAAGGTGAGTGATGGTTCTCCAGTTGCCACAGGTGATTCTGGGGCGGCTGCACCAGCACATGTATGCATACAGTGCGTACACACCACACTACACATACGCAAAAACCGCTCCCAAAACAAGTAGGGCTTCTGTGACAAGGCAGGATATCAAACTCCTCTACTTGAAAGGATTAACAATATTTCAAAATCTCTGGGTTCCAGGACACACCTATTCTCTGCCCAGCTGGATCACTGCTTCATTCCAGAGACAGGGACAGATCTAAGGGAAAGCAGGAGGGTAGATCTGCATCTCAAGCGCCCCATGCAAATGAACTAGGTTAGTTCTTTGGGGGATGCTCAATCCATAGGAGCAATAATCTGGGGTGGTGCTTAACACAGCCAGCATATGACAGGCCAGGAGACAACTCAGGAACTTCTAGTAAGAGTCAAAATGGCTCTCTTCTGATTTCTGTCTTACCATGTGGAGGTAGGTGATGAGAGGTCCAAGGATGGGAGAAACCAGGGCTTCATAGTGCTCTGGAGGACAGGAGAGCACCAGAGGCTTCACAAAGACCCGTGCTGCCGTGAGTTAAGAAATTTTAGGGGCTGGAGAGATGGCTCAGCAGTTAAGGCACTTGCCTCCAGTGCCTAAGGCTCCTAGTTCAATTCCCCAGTACCCACATGGGCCAGACCCAAAAAAAGGTGGTGGCCCTGGTGCTATCTTTCTCTATCTCTGTCTCTCTTTTTCTCTCTCTGCTTGAAAAATGAATAAATAAAATATTAAAAAAAAAAAAAAAAAAAGAAATTTTAGAACATGAGCAAACTCCCTTGCCTGCCAGTTACCAAGTTATATCCTGGGCAGTCTACCCCAAAAGGACTTTCAAGATATGAAAAACATCATTTATTAATGGAGAAATTCCCATGCTCTTTTCCTAAAACCAATTGTATTTTTAGTTTTACTGTCCTGTCAAGCTCTGCACATTATGGACACCTGATTGCCTAAAGTAGAAAAGAAAAAAGGGAATGAAACCTTGTAAAACAAAAACAAAAACCTATTCTACTTATAATTTTCAGGAAAACATGAGACAACAGAATTTCAAACTACACCAAGTGCTTCTGTAAAAGGAAAGCACTTAGCTTTGAAAGCAGCATTCACTTAGAGACCCATCTGCCTAGGAGACTGAGGTGGGAGGATCACTTTAGCCCAGGAGTTCCAGATCAGCCTGCAGAACGTATGAGATGTTATTGAGAACAAAACCCAATAACCAAACTAAAGCCAGACATGGTGGTACATAGCCATGATCTTAACATGAGGCAGAAGCAGGAGAGTAGTTTGAGGCCACACTTAAATATAGAATGAATCTCTGTCAAAACCAAACCAGAGCTGGAGAGATGGCTCATTGGTTAAGGCACTTGCCTCCAGTGCCTAAGGCCCTGGGTTCAATTCCCCAGGACCCACATAAGCCGGACCCACATAAGCCAGACCCCCCCTCTCCTTGAAAATGAATAAATTAAATATTTGAAAAAAAAACAAAAACAAAAAGGAAGCCAAATATAGAAAAAGTTCAAAAGCTTCAATTTCCGTATTTCCAAGCAGTAGGAAGGCAACAATCTATCCTCAGGAAAAACTAAGAGGGGTTTGAAAACCACCAGGACTGCCTTTGTTTCCGTCTTCATGAGACTGTGAGACACTTAAGTACTCTCATGTTCCTTGCGGCTTTTCTTGCCTGATTCCTAATTTTCTGACCTTTCTGGATATATAGGAACCTTTCTCCCACCCCATCCCAAATTAGGGTTTCAGTCTAGCCTAGGCTGACCTAGAATTCACTATGTAGTCTCAGGGTGGCCTTGAACTCACAGTGATCCTCCTACCTCTGCCTCCCGAGTGCTGAGATTAAAGGCGTGCACCACTACATGCGGCAATTTAGGGCCTTTTAAAAGGATATGAAGCAGAGATCTGAGTCGGTAGTCAGGAATATTATTCAAGTTGACAAAGGCTGAACCAAGGAGCTGGGTAGCGAGGTCCTCCACGGTGTAGAAGTCTTGCTGCATGGAAGGACCTGCCCTTCCTAAGATATGGAAACTGGAAGGCAAAATAATTGCTGATGAAAATCTAGTATCAGATACTGTCACCTTGACTGTCTTAAGCATGGATCTCATTATATGCACTGGAAACAGACCGTAAGCATCACGTCATGGCTAGGACTATGAGGCTCCTGACAACCAAGAGTAAGCAAATGCAGGAGAGCAGAACACTCACTGGGAATTAACACCAGCACCAGCTTCCCTTCTAACTTTTGCCTCACCTCACCGATGCACTAGGATTCTAAATCAAAAGTCGCATGCATGCCTCTTTCTATAAAGGATGCTATCTTCACACAGGAAGGGGATGAAGCAGTGCTGGCTCCTTACCAGTTTTCATACAGAGTGCTGAAGAAACGCTGCATTCTTTCCAAGATTGTTTTGTAGACAGGGTGGTCATTGAGTTCCAAGAGAGGCTGAGGTAATCCTACAGAGGAATGCAGGTTAGAAACATGATACTCTGCTGGCATGACCTTCATCTGAAAGCAGGCATGTGTGTGTGTGTATGCACTGTATTTGGAAAGCAGTTGCCTCCACATTTTCTCCCAGGAGGTTCTAAGAGCTATCTTAAAGGTTGTCACCTCTTCTTCCTCATTCTTCCCAGAGAACCAAGTAATGAACACAGGGCCTGGTGCATGCTAGGCAAGCACTCTACTTACTATTAAGCTATTTAACCAGCCCACAGTAACTCTCAGTCCTACTTATGCTGCAAGATTTCATTGGTCAGGAAATTTCCCATCCTGGGTGAGGTGTCAAAATCAACACTCTCACAGAATCCTCCTACTTTCTTTCATAGCAAGTATGCATGGCTATTTTTGTGTTTTGTCAATGGGAAAAATGAGTAAGCAATATTCTAATCAAGATGAAATTAGGCTTAGAAACTATTCCTTTAAAAATTTTTTTTGAGGTAGGGTCTCGCTCTAGTCCAGGCTGACTTGGATTCACTATGTTGTCACAGGGTGGCCTTGAACTCATGGGAATCCTTCTACCTCTGCCTTCTGAGTGCTGGGATTAAAGGTGTGCACCACCATGCCTGGCTCCTTTAAATTTGATTGTACACAGACAAAAGAAAAGAATACCACTATGTTTCAGATGAAAGCATTGGTTATTTATAATCTAATAGCCCTACCAGGCATCACTACCTGAAACCTGGTTCTGAAGGCTTCTGTTATGATGAGGTCAATAAACACACATGCTCATACAGAGCCTTAAGAAACACTTCAAATTCATTCCCTCAACCAGCAGGCAAGCATGGTAACAGTTCCTTCAACAAGCAGGTAATAAGGATGAGGAAAAGGAACACAGAAGGTACAGAGATAAGGGGGAGAGGGATAGAGTTCTTACCCAGTATAGATGATTTCTCAGCTTCAAGCATGTCCAAAGCCTTAGTGAATGGCTCTGTCAGTTTGGTTGCCATTTCTGGTGTGTATAAAGTATTGTGGGTTCTGAAAGAAACAAGGATGCTTTGTGAAGAGTCACTGGTCTGTTTTACCTCACAGTCCAAGTGTTGCACCTTTGCACAGATCCCCATCAACATTTCCTCAGCAACAGAAAGAAAAGGTATAAACATCTGAGTATTCAATGGAGAAGGATCTATATAGCCTTGAAGTTATTAATTATATAGCACACAACCCTTAAAGGCATACTAACATAAGAACCTAATTGAGGCAGTGGGACAGTATCAATTCACAGATCATTTCTTTGAAACCTGTGATAATGCTTTAGCACTCCCCAGCAGTTTCTGACTACAAGTGATATAGAATGAAATGATTTTTTGTCTTTTTTGAGGTACAGCTGGGATTCAAGGCGGGTATGTCTAGGTCTGGGCAGTTTCTTCTTAAAGGTAATTTCTAAACTTTCCAAATACACAGCAATGGACAGACACTAATGAAACTAAATAAAGACATATGTCAGTCACATAATGCTTTGATCAACAACCCATTGCATTAACAGGGGCCTGTAACATAACTGCATATCACCTAGTAATGCAGCTGCTGTGACATCAGGGTGTGGTGTAATTAGTGTCAATAAACCCACCACCTGCTGGCTGTATAAAAGTATCAAACATGCTGGGCATGGTGGTCTTAAGAAGTTAACAGCTCTTCTGAGGTTAATACACAGCTGTCTGCTGGCCTCCACACTCATGCCACCTGCCTACACACAAAAGGAAACAGACAATGTGCTTATATTCCAAGACAGCACTAGCTGTACTGGCTGAGCACTCAAGAAGCTGAGTGCTGTGTTAACTGGTTCCCCTGGATTGAAAGGTTCCCTAGTGGAGGGCTGAGGAGAAAAGGATCATAACCCAGGAAGCTCATGAAACTTGGAAGACTTGTGAGCACTCTTCAAGATTATACAAGCACTAAAAGAATTGCTGGCAAGAGGAGGCTCTTTGGTAGAGCTCTCTATAAGCTGTGTGAATTTTGGTGATGCTGCTTTCTTGAGTTGTCACCATATAGACCAAGCTTGGTGGTGATACAGCTGACTAAGTCACCCAAGCTTCTGGAAGCAACCTCTCACCCATGCTCTTGCTCTTGTAAGAAAAACCAATTGGTTCATTAAGCTAGATTTGGAATGCTCAATATGTTTTATTTGGGGTTTTGGATCAAGTTTCTTTTCGTTGTTTGAGAAGATGTCAATACTATGAAATAATCTCTGAAAAAATTAGTTGAAGAAATTAAATTTTACTATGAGCAGATTACTCAGTTTTTTTTTGTCTATGTAAATTATCTATCATCTGAGATAGTCTTATGCCCAAATTTGCCTTGAGATTTTTATACGTTTATTACTTACTTATTTTCAAGAAGAAAAAGAGGCGAGAAAATGAGCGCTGTAAACAAATTCAGAATGCATGTACCACCTTGTGTATCTGGCTTCACATGGGTACTGGGGAATTGAACCACTGAGCCATCTCTCCAGTTCTCCTTGAATTTTTTTTCTTTTTTGGGGGGTGGTAGTGGTGTTTGAATTAGGGTCTCACTCTAGCCCAGACTGACCTGGAATTCCCTATGTAATCTCAGGGTGGTCTCAAATTCATGGTAATCCTATGTATGCCTCCCAAGTACTGGGATTAAAGGCATGTGCCACCCCACAGCCCACCTTAAATTTTTTGATCCTCTTAACCTTTGTCTCCTAACTTCTGAGACTAAAAGTGTACACCATCATGCTTGGCTGTCAACTGTTTAATTAAATGTTAATATACATACATATAGTCTTAAGATATACTTTCAAAAGGTTTGGTGGTCCCTTGTCTCAAAAAGAAAAACAGCCAGAGCCAATCAACACAGGATAAGCCAGTGAGACAGAAATCAATGATTTCGACACAAAGACCTCTAAGCTCACAACCTTAAAGTAGCCTTAATACTCATCCACCACGACTCAGGGGACTATGCGGAAGAGGGGGCGGAAAGATTGTAAGAGCCGTGGTGGGGGAGATTATCCAGAGGCATGGCCAGGAGAACCTGGCTGAATACTAGGCTATCCATGGTCCCCTGTCACAAGGACTGATCCAGACGACCCATGGAGGAGGTGATCCAGTGGAGGGGGAAGGGGAGGGCAGTGGGGAATTGGGGATAACAACTCATTGTTTGCCCACTAAATGTTGTAACTCATTATGGACAATAAATTAAAAAAAAAAAAAAAAAGAAAGAAAGAAAAACTGAAACCAAATCCCCTCATAGTTCCTGTACACAACTGGTGGGAATATAAATTAGTATAAACCTTTGAGAGCTGGTTATAACTATGAAAACTGGCCATGTGTGGTGGCACACACCTTTAGTCCTAGCACTTGGGAGGCAGAGGTAGGAAGATCACTGGGAGTTTGAAGCCAGCCTAGGACTACAGTGAATTCCAGGTCAACTTGGGCCAGAGTGAGACCCCTACCTCAAAACACACACCCCCACCAACCAAAAAGTAAAGAATGGTCAGAGATGGCTGGCATAGTCTGACAGGCCTGGTCTGATTTCCCAGAATCCACGTAAAACCAGTACACAAAGTGATGCGTTGATCTGGAGTTCATTGGTAGTGGCAAGATACTCTGACACACCAATTCTCTCTCTTTGCAGCAAAGCCTGACAACCCAAGTTCAATTCCCCAGTACCCACATAAAGTCAGATGCACAAAGTGGTGCACGCATCTGGAGTCTGTCTGCAGTGGCTGGAGGCCCTGGTGTGCCCATTCTTAGACATGTCTGTCTCTTCTATCTATTTCTCTGCTCGGAAATAAAGTTATTTTAATAATAATAATAAAAGGACGACGTAGAAGAATAAGATGGAGGAAGCTAAACAAAATTCTGTTTTTGAGTTGTACATATAGAATACAAATTACAAGAGGGCAGTTATTTTAAAAGAGTCTCTGTCTAGAATTGAGATCTAATCCTTATAAGCAGATTACACTTTTGAGACTCTTTCTTTTTTTGAGGGGGAGGAAGGTGTTCAAAGCAGGGTCTTGCTCTTGGTCTAGCCCAGGCTGACCTGAAATTCACTATGGAGTCTCAAGGTGACCTCAAAACTCACACCAATCCTCCTATCTCTACCTTCCAAGTGCTGGAACTAAAGGTGTGCACCACCATGCTCACTTTTGAGATTCTTAAGGTTAAAATGAATAACAATTATTATTCCGACTCACCTTACAAGGGAAAGCAAGTTGTCAAGAAGTTTCAGAATCTGCTCTGTGCAGGGGTTACGGAAGATTGGATTTCCACTGGGTGTATAGCCCACCACAAATCCGCCAGCTTTGGCCTCTTCTATGTCAGAAGGCCAGGAAGTTCGTTTCATAACACCCAGAATGCTATATACACAAAAGCTCATCTATTGAAAAATAAGAATGAAATGTAAATGTAAAGGGTGAAGAAAAGACAAAATACTACCAGACATAGTCAAGACTACAGCAAAGTGATACAGTGGCTAGAGAGAAGGAATATTCCTCTTTTTAAAAAAGTCTTACTCTGTAGTTTAGGCTAGCCTTGAACTATGTAGCCCAGGGTGGCCTTGAACTCTTCCTACCTCAGCCTCCCAAGTGTTGGGATTGCAGATGTGAACTATCACACCTGGCAAGACTCCTCTTGTTTCTCCCACCCTCATGAGATTCCTGTCCTCTCTTCAAGGTCAAGTCCAAGAGGGATCTTCTCACTGCCATTCTCAGGACCAGCGCTAGGCTCTGGAAGTTTTTTTTTTTCCATTAGGATGTCTTCCCAAGGTCTTATTGACCCTCTTATAGTATCCTGATTAGAAGATGGCTTAAACAGGCTCCAAGACGAAGTCTTTAAACTGCCGTCATTTCATTTTCATACCTTTAACCTTCCTGCTTGGACCCTAATCTCCCCTCACTGTATTCTCAAAACCAATCTAGTACATTCCAGGTTAACTATGTGACTTTTGCCACAATGGAGAAAAAAAAAAACCAAGGATCATCTGAATAGCAAAGCACTCTAAGACCTCAGGTTTGTAAGTACAGCATCACTTGGGATTTTACATGCCAGAAAGCAGCGGCAGGGAGGACTCACCCTGCGACCAAGCTCTGACCTACTTCCTCATTACACCTTCAGTCTTCAGAGCTACATAGAGATCCTTAAAGCCAAAATAATGACTTCACAGAAAAGACCATCTGCTCTGTTGTGGGAACTAACTCAAGAATTCAAAACTAAAGAAGAAAAGAAAGGAGAGGCTTAGGGCAGCAGATTCCCAGTTTCTTACCAGTACAGACAAAACAAATCTAGGAGAAACTTGACAAATGGTAACACCCTAACTCCTGCCCAGAACCAGGCGACTTTCCATTCCCAAGAGTCTTACTCGAGCACGGTTCAAACCACAGGGATCTTCCACAGCTGGATCACAGTTTTTCAGATCTGCACCCACATAGGCAATAAAGGCGTCGACATCTGATAGCACTCTGAAAGGGGAAGGGCAACTTCATGATTTTAAGTAAGGGTAATTTCTACCAATAAGAACTAATAGCAAAAATAAGAAAGATGAATAAAAGGAAAAACAAAGAAAAAAGAAGGGGGGGGGTTAGAAATAGCAGCATTCCTGAGGTGGAGACAGGAGGGGTATAGCCTGGGGTACAGGAGACCCTCTCTGAAGAGCTAATGAAGAGCTAATACTCTAGTTACTTGGCCTAAAACAGCAGTTTTTATAGTTGAAGGGAATTTAATCATATTAATTCTAAGCTGTAGTTCGAAGGGTTGAACTTCGCACTCTCAAATGTTCTTAGCAACATCTTACAAATTGACAGGAGGCCCCCGCAATTCTCATACTCTCTCAAATAAACATGTATTTTTTGAAGTATGCAAATTTGAGAATATGAACAAGAAACAACTCTCGGGCTGGAGATATGGCTCAGCGGTTAAGGCACTTATCTCCAGTGCCCAAGGCCCCCGGTTCAATTCCCCAGTACCCACATAGGCCAGATCCACAAGGTGGTGGCCTTGGTGCTCTCTCTCTCTCTCTCATCATCTATCTCCTGTATCTCTCTGCTTGAAAATGAATAAATAATAATAATAATAAAAAGGAAACTCTCTTACATTCACAAAATGAGCACCAGTGTCTGTAGATCCCACTAGGGTTCTCACTGACTGTTCATTTCTCCAAAGGTGTTCATGCTACAAGACAGACCCCAGAGGGCCTAGTCTATGCCCACATGACCATGCTGGCCATCTTTACACACTGCTTCTCCTGTTATATTTCAAAACACAGCAAGGATGCGTTTTCAGAAATTAGATTATTTGATAGATTTTTAGCTAATCAATGATAGTGCCACTGCACCTCAGTGACCTCACGCACCTCCCCACCTGGCACAGCTCTGGAGAAAGGGTGTGTGTCCAAGAGTAGTGAGAGGTGGGGGTCTCCAACATTTGTCTACCTGCACATTTCTTCAGAAAGCCAGATGCTGACCACTGGTGCCATGAGCTCCTCTAGGAACAACTTCTGTCGCTCATAGTTCTTGAACTGGTTGCTAATGAGAACCAGGGCTTCCATGAGGGCACACTTCTCCATTTGGGTCAGGAGCTGCTCATTGGAGAACAGCTCCTTCACATGGTTGTAAAGTGTGTCAAAACTGGGCTGCATATCACAAAGGAAAAAGGACAGAGGTGAGTGCCTGATTTTCAGGGAAAGGTGGGCCACTCAAGGAAGAAAGAAAACCAAGACAGTCCCAACAAAGTTGGGCCTCTAAGGCTCTTTAGTGATTTTATGACAATATTCTTTTGTCTGAATAGCAAAGCAATTGATCAAAAGCCATTTTTGAGTGCCGGGACAAATGCATCAACATTACTATATCTTCACAAATATCTCCCTATATAGATATAGGGAGGGGAGACAACCCTGCATATTCAGAGAAGAAGTTCTAGTTCATTTTTTCTCTGGAATAATGCTATGTTTTTTTAATAGCACTCACAAAAATGAATGGGATTTGCATCTAACATCTCCCATGATCAGGCAGTCAGTGTCAGTAGGAATTAAGGACATCAAATTATAAAGGGTTGTATATTTGTAAAGATAAGCTTATTCATATAGGAAAACTTTCTTTTTGATGGACAAATATAAACCTTAAGCTAGAATACTAGTTAAAGTGAGGAAGAATACACCAACTCAAAAATGCTTATTCTACTACATAAAGCTATAGTTCCCAACTCTCCCTTTAGGTGAGGTATAATAACAGCTAGATTCACACAGAACTAGGGGACTCAGTCAGGGCGCAGTGGCTTACCAGCACAAGCTCAGGGTAGTCCCGGCACATCTTGATGATGGAGGAACAAGCATGTCTCCTCACATTTCTCACTGCCCTCGTCCTAGGGGCCTGGAAAGAGACACTTCTAATGTAATCTCCTGATGTAGCTTAGAATCATGTGATTAATTCAGGGGCAAATTCCCAATGTACTGTTGTAATCATTAGAGTATAATGGAGTGGCCCTTATAGTCACTATGAATTTGTGTGTTTAAATTTGCCCTAGATTGTCTCTGGAGCAAAATACCATATGACAATCCTTTCCGCTTACTACAAAAATTCAGACTTGTGCTTCCAATAAGCTAGAATCTTCTAGTTTTATTAATGGTCTTATGTGGGCATGGTGACATATACCTATAAACCTAACACTTGGGAGGCTGACACAGGAGATTTGAGAATTTGAGGTAAGCATAGTAAGATTTTTACATCAAAACCAATCACACACAAAAAGGCCTTACCTTACTTTCTTCAACAGTTTCAAAAGTGACAGATGAAAACAGCTGAGGAGAGAAAAGAAAAAGGGTCACACACAAATTTTT
>PVHP010001290.1:39177-109999 GCA_004024765.1 Zapus hudsonius
AGAGAGAGAGAGAGAGAGAGAGAGAGAGAGAGAGAGAGAGAGAGAGAGAGAGAGAAAGAAAGAGACATATGTATTTTTAAAATAATCATCGAAAAGAGAGAGACAGACAGACAAAGGAGGGTATGCCAGGACCTCCAGCAACTCCAGATGCACTTGTAACATTGGTGCATCTGGCTTTATGTGGATACTGGAAAAATCAAACTCAAGCTATTAAAGCTTTGCAGGCAAGAGCTGAACTGCTAAGCCATTTCTGTAGCCACTGCAAGTATATTCTTAGTAGCAATCCAGGAAAAGGAAAAAAAAAAAGAGAGCAAGCTTTCTGCTGGTGTGCACAGCATCAGAAATCACTTCCTCAACATCTCTGTAAGGGGCTTGAGAACCCAATATTACCATCAGAGCAATTTATAGAGTAATTCACTTTCCTAAAATGCTGCTGGTTCGTGACATGGTTCTTTCTTCATTTTCCTATCTCCTTTTTTCTGGGGGTGGGGAAAGGCTACATGTATTTCAAGTATAGTCAAAACAGCTTTTGCTAACTTCTGCTCTCTCTAATACACCGTTCATTAGCTGGTTCTTATTGCTCAGAAAAACCACTGAATTAGAAACTACTCAGCCCCGCACAAATCCTCTTCTAATCCAATTACTACTGTAGGTATTCATTTCTATTTCCTAATGTAAGTCCATTAATTGTAATACCCCATAGAAAGAATATCTGCTTATGTGCTTTTCTTCCCCCAGTGTCTTAAAGGATGATGTGTTAGCATAGCACCTGATCCGCAAGAAGGACCAAGTAAATAATTTCATAAATGAATAAATACATGACTGCCTTGATGAGTTTGCTTTACATGCTTTCAGAAAGTTATAAAAAGATTAGTTTTGCAGCCTAGTGTGGTTCTGCACACCTTTAATCCTAGCACTCAGGAAGCAGAGGTAAGATGATCACCTGGTGTTTGAGGTCAGCCTGCGATATAGATCGAGATCCAGGTCAGCTGGGGGGTAAGGTGAGACCCTTCCTCACCCCTCCTACTCCCCAAAAGTGATTAGCTTCAAAATGTGGTAGTTTACAAAGAAGATGGACTTTTTACCTTCGAGAAGACCTGGGGCAGGAACTCTGGCTTGTAGGTAACAAATGGAAAGAGGGCTGAGACACTAGTGAGGACACAAGACAGGATGAGTGGATCCTTAACCTCAAAGTTCACAACCATCTGCAGCAGCTCCATGCCATCATTAACAGGCACTTCCTACAAAGCAGACAAAAGGAAGTTGTCATGATTGCCAAAGCCTGGGGATAACCACTTTTGCTATCTTTTCCACAGAGCCTATTTATAAATATTTCATGTTATATAACTTTATATAAACTGCTTAGGGAGGAGGGGCTGGGGAATAAACCCAAGGGCTTATACATGTGCTCCAGCATGTAAATATATAAACTGATTGTGTGTGTTTGTTTATGTATGGTGCTGGGAATGGAGCCCAGGGCCTCACACATACTAGGTTAAGTGTCCCAAGCCCTTAAAATTCTAACCATTGCTCCAAATCACTTAAAATTTCCACCAATAATTGCTACCCTGTCTCACATTAGGAATGAAGCATTTCATATCAGTAAAAATTAAGAATGTTTCCAGTTTTGCACTATTGTAAACATGAGGCTTCCCAGTTTTAAGCCTGGCTTGATGACACACACCTTTAATCCCAGCATTCAAGAGACAGAAGTAGGAGGATCACCATGAGTTCAAGGCCACCCTGAGACTACATAGTGAATTCCAGGTCAAGGTCAGTCTGGGCTAGAGTGAGATCCTAACTTTACAAAAACAAAAAACAAACAAAAAAAGGCAAACAAACAAAATATGACTTTCTTTCCCCACGAAAAAAAATTTTCTATATATCAATTCATTGCTAAAGTGAGCCTCCACTCTGAAATAACTACAAATACAAGATCAGCTAGTGCCATTATGGACTATGTGAACAGATTTTTAACCATTTTAGTCAAAGACTTCTTTGGCCAAATTCTTTCATTCAAGGGTAACTAAACAATAAAAGCTGAGCTGCTGTGATTTCAAGTGGTGCAGTTGAGGGCAGAGAGCAGTCTACAGACCAGTGAACTAGGCAAAAGCAACAGGGGTTTGCACGCCCCTGGAAAAGAGACAAGCCTCACTACACAAACATTCACCTAATTTTCCTCTCTTGGTTAGACATGCTCATTCAGGGATGGGGCTATAGCTCAGTGGCAGAGAAAAATAAAGAAATGCTAATTCACTATGACCCACTTTTTGGTAAAGAAAGTAAGAATGGGTCAGTGTTTAGAGATCTATTTTAGGGTTAGGGATGTAGCTCAATGGCAAGGCACTTGCCATGCATGCATGAATTTCAGGGGTTCAATCCCCAGCACAACAAAAAGAAAACAAAAGAGATTAACTTTAAAGTTATTGACAAGGTTCCAAAGTACCACCCAAAAGTTTCCTGAGGGAAAAAGGGTTCATTTTATTTTTATTTGAATTCTATTTATTTTTCTCTTGCTGCTTACAACATCTCTAAAATAATGTAACCTTGTATATGTATATATGTATATTACTTATTTGACAGACAGACAGAGAGAGAGAGAGAGAGAGAGAGAGAGAGAGAGAGAGAGAGAGAGAGAGAGAGAGAGAGAACGCACACATGCACGCACGCACGCCAGGGCCTCTAGTCACTGCAAATGAACTCCAGACACATGCTCCACCTTCTGCTTTACATGGGAATTGAACTTGGGTCCTTGGGCTTTGTAGGCAAGTGCCTTAACTGCTGAGCCATCTCCAATCTCTCCAGCTCCAAAGAGGTACTTTTTGAACCAGCTATGATTTGGTATTTTGACCAAATATTATTCATGTTAAAGGTTTATTGTGGGATAAGGATGTCGCTCAGTGGTAAAGGACTTGCTTAAGATGTGCAAGGCCCAGGTTTAACTGCCAGCAGTGCAGGGGGAAGAGTTATTATAAAATGCAGTGTATATGCAAGCTTCCTTCCTCCACAATACAGACCTTCTGTGTGTATAATGCCAAATAACTGACAAACCCTGACCATTCTGTTCTCTTGCTTTCAAACAAACTCAAAGCCGAGTTTGCACGGCCACTGAAAGGGTCCATCTTAAACACCAGGGCAGGAAGCAACAGGGTTACTTCCCTTGACTTGTTGAGGGCTTTTCTTGCTGTACCACAATTACTCTATGAAATAAGTGCAGGCTAATCCATATAAGACTCGACTTAGAAAAAAAAAATGCAAAATCCAAGTAGGGTTTCTCACCTACATTTTTGGACAAACTCAGAAGGACTTTATTTCAAACTGAAGGAACCAATATAAAACAGGAAAACTTAGTACCCTGAGACCTAAATTGTTCATATGCCCCTCATGAAAAAAACAAAAAAAAAACATATTACCTCACTTCAAGAGACTTATAGGAGCTTTGTACAACTAACCCAGAATATATCAAGATGCAATTACCACCAAGCTAGCTATGACCTAATTATTTTAATCTAACCACAAGGGTAAATAAATAGTGCATGCTACTATCCAATTGATCATAGCTATCACTAAGGTATTTAAGAGACGAGTAGGGCTGGAGAGATGGCTCAGCAGTTAAGGAGCTTGCCTCCAGAACCTAAGGACCTGGGTTTAGTTCCCCAGTACCTGCATAACCCAGATGCACAAAGTGACACATGTATCTGGAGTTTGTTTTCAGTGGCTCGACGACCTGGCATGCCCATGTTCTCTATCTTTCTGTTTAAATAAATAAAACATTAAAAATAACATTTAAAAAAGGGAAATTTTTTTAAATTAAAAAAAAGAGAAGAGTAACAGGTGATGAAAACACCAGCCCATTTATTCATCATTAGAGACAGGACAGTGGCCAACCAACATGTCTAGTACAGTCTGCCAGCCATAAATTGAAGGATGCTTATGACACATATCTCTCAAGATTGCCCAACTCAGGAGGCTGGGAAGATGTCCTTGATTGCAAAGCCTACCAGCCCGGGTTCAATTCCCAAGCCACCAATGTAAAACTGGACAGAAAGTGGTACAAACATTTGGTGTTCATATGTAGCAGCAAGAGGCCCTGGACCATCCACACACACACACACACACACACACACACACACACACACACACACACACACACACACAATTAAGATGAAAATTTAGAAAAAAAGATCTAGTTCAGTTTCCACCATGCTCTTAGCATTAGTAATCCTACCTGTGGTTCCCATGTACTACCAAGCTCAATTTACCATCTCCTTAAAATGGACACTAAATGTTGGGACATTTTTATTGTTGTTGTATTTGAGGCAGGGTCACACTCTAGCCCAGGCTGACCTGGAACTCACTCTGTAGTACCAGGCTGGTCTTAAACTCACAGCCTATCCTCCTATCTCTGTCTCCAGAGTGCTGGTATTAAAGGTGGTGCCATGATACCCAGCTGGACACTAACTGTGGAAGGGCTTAAAGTAACAGATCTGAGTCTTCTTCCCAACTTGGCCATTCACTAGGTATCTGGACTTAAGTATGCTAGTTTAACAGATAGTCTAAATATGTTTCATCTTCTGTAAGCTTGTATCCATTGATTTTCCTGCTCTCTGCCTATTTACAAAAGATCAATGATTGTAGTCAGCATGGAAAACAGTTACTTACTTCTTTGTCTAGTGTTCGAAACATCTGGGTGATCACACTTTCTAAAAAGAAGGTCATGGCTTCCCACTGCACAAATGACGACGAGAAGATGGAACAGAAGCCTCCCTCTCCAGGTCCAGTTGTAGAACAGGCTTTGAAATACACATGCAACATTCATCAGCATAGGAAGATCACAGAAAACAGAGGGACAGTGCGGCAGAAGGAGGGGGCTTGTTTCAAAGATCACTGGGTAATTTCAAAGTTGAAGGAACAGGGTTACCTAACTCTGTAAACTTTGGCAAAGAAGAGATCACATAAACTAAAGACAGATAAGAGCTTCTACCCTGCTTCTGTCTCTTAACAGTGAGGTACTTGAATTCACGTCTTATACTTGTCTGTTGAAAATATGCACTTAAGCATCAAAAACAGTGCCTGCAGATACACAAAGTGACGCATGCATCTGGATTTCATTTGCAGGGGCAAGAAGCCCTGGGGTGCCCATTCTCTCTCCTTGAAAAATATTAAGCAATTTCATCTCTTCTCCATAAGATTGCAAATAATTAAGATATTGAGATCATAGAAATCCTCACAGGCTAGAGATGCAACTCATTGGAAATGATGGTCTAGCTTTTCCAAGGCCCAAGGTATGATTCCAGGATGGGTTGGGAGTGCTGAGGGAATGGGCCAGTGTGGAATTCCTAGCACTCAGGAGGCTGAGGCATAAGGATAGTTGAGTTTAAGGCTACCCTGGGTTACACAGCAAGTTTTATGATAGCCTTAGATACACAGTGAGACTTTGCCTCAAAATACATACAACAGCAAAAAGAAAAGAATTCTTTTTACAACAAGGAAATCATTTAAGATACAAAATTCTGTTTTATATCCAATAGTGTCAGGACAATTTTCAGGGCTACATCTAGAGAAATATGCCATGATCCAAATTCATGAATATCACCAAATCACACTATTCAGGCACCTGCCAGGCTGATGCACTAATTTTCTCAAGAACCTCTAGATAAGACTGTCATTTACTAGCTTCACAAGGGTGCAGTATGTGACTTTTAAGGTATCAGGCCTTCAGAGATGATATGAGATTCTAACTGAATGTTCAAATGCACAAAAACTAGTATTAATAGTAATTAGTGTACCAGGAAACAACCATTCCTGTGGAATGACTTGTACATGTCAATCCACCTGCTTAATTAACCTTGTTATGAACAAGAGATACTAATATGACGAGAGACAGAAGACAAGGAGAATAGAGTGGTTTAACTAGCTAATGCTCCCAAAGGCCGTGAAGTGGCTGATGTTGTTCCCATTAGGCTGAACAAGATTCTTTCTGAATTCAGGAATCATGCCATATGCAAGTACTTGCTTAGAGTTTTCAAGAGTTAGATCTAACCATGCAATTTGTTTAATGGTATTGTAAAATCATAACTGGCTGATTCTGTTACAATAGAAAAATTAAATCAAGCTGACAGGATGTGGTTTCACCCTAATTTAAACAGGAGTGTTATCTATTTCATCTCTACACACAAAAGAAACACTCACTGTCAGGGAGAGCAAAGCTACTTTTTTCCAGTTTAAGTAGATTGTGCTGAAATATAAATCAGGCTTAATTCCTACGTACAGCTTCGATAGAACACATATTCAATACAAAAACCCACTCACAGTTCACAGATCCAGTATCAATAGGACTAGACAGCTGATACTTTAGCCACTCTGTAGCCATCTGGAAGCTAGTCTTGGGATCCAAACGACAAACCAACCTCATCACTTCTCCTTGCTGGGCTCGGGAGGCTGGCGAGGACATGAATCAATAGTCAGCACAATACTTAATGGTTATTCCTCTATCCAGGTGGGAGAGGGGAATGTTTTGCAGACTCATGTTTTGGATCTAAAAAAGGCTCATAATTCATAAATGGCCAGGCATGCCAGCACACACCTTTAATCCCAGTACTTGGGAATCAGAGATAGGAGGGTCACTAAGTTTGAGACCAGCCTGGAACTACATATAGAGTAAATTCGAAATCAGCCTGGGCTAGAGGGAGACCCTACCTCGAAAAAACAAAAAAATTTCATAAATCCAGAAAATTTCAAAAGCAAATGATCTCTGGAATGTCCTACCAGCTAGATCCTGTATGTAACAAACTGAAACTAGTTTACCGTTTTTGTTGGGAATTAAAGGAAACTAGCTTGATAGGAATGTAAAACAGTATACATGCTGTGGAAGCAGTTGGAAGTTCCTCAACAGATTAAATATGAAATTGCCATATTATCTAGCAATTTAACCCCCAATTTAATTTATATACCAAGAAAAACAAAACATGGTCATATAAAAATGTGCACACACATCCCTCACAGCCAATATACAGAAATAATAATGTTTACCAATTAGGGAACAAAGCAACTAAAAATGAGTAAAGGCACTGTATGGATATTTATACAGTGACATTATTACTGCTAAAAATAAATATAGCACTCCATGCACACTACAACATGGATGAATTTTTAAAAACATGATAAATGAAAGAAGGCAGTCATAAAAGGCGACATGCTATGATTTCATTTATATAAAATGTTCACAATAGGCAAATATAAGAGACAGAGAAAAGACTAGTTGTCTAGGGGTAGGTAGGAGGAATGAATGATAGAGGTGGAAATGAAGACAGACATAGTTTCTTTTTGGGGTGATGAAAATGTTCATGCACTCAGCCACCCCTACCAAAAACAACAATAACAACAAAAAATCTCTAACAAAATTATGATATAGTGCGCTTTCCCATTTCTTCTGGGGAAAACCCAGAACCCATATAGGTGAAACTTAATCCTAAGTGTGATGGCTCATTTTAGAAATCAACTTGAACTACACCTCAAACACCTAGGAGACTAGACTCTGGGCATGTCTGTGAGGAAGTTTCTAGATTAGGTTAACTGAGGTAGTAAGGCCCATCATGAGAGTGAGAGGAATCATTCAAGACTGAAAGGGAGAAAACAGAATGAGCAGATACATTCCTCTTTCTGTTCCTGTTTGCAGACATGTGACCAGCTACTTCCTACTCCTGCTGACAAAGCACTGTACCCTCTCCAAATGTAAGCCACAATAAACCCTCCTCTTTTATGCTGCTTCTTGTCAGGAATCAGATCACAGCAACAAGAAAATACAACAAATGTGAAAGACAGTCAAGAGCATCTAAAGCACAGCTTCGATTCCTAAACATCTGTCAAAAGACACCAGGGAGGGGAGTGAATACATGTAGCACGGAACAGAATCTCTCTGCCTGGAATGTGGTCCCAGCTTTTTTCTGCAATGGGAAACTAGTTTAAGCAAGTTGCTGTCCATATTTTAGGAGCTCTAATAAGGAATCCCAAGTGTCATGCACCATGATTCTTAACATTAGATGTCATTCTAAGCATGCTGGGAAAAAAAAATGTAAGGCTGATCACTTACAATTGAAGAAAGCATTGAAGTCCTCGTCACTATCAAAATCGTATCGAGAATATTCACAGCTAGGACTGTCTGTTTTAGAAGGAAAGCCCATCTGGAAAGAGAAAGGCAATCAGGGTAAGACAAGAGAAGAGGCCTATAAAGAATTGATCAGAAAGCCGGGCGTGGTGGCGCACACCTTTAATCCCAGCACTCAGGAGGCAGAGGTAGGAGGATCACCATGAGTTCAAGGCCACCTTACCTCGAAAAACCAAAAAAGAAAAAAAAAAAAAAAAAAGAAAGAAAGAAAAGAAAAAATAGAATTGATCACCTTCAGGAGCTGAAGCATTGTGTGATTTAAGAAGGGTTGAGAGGTGCCTCTATGCAACCCCAGATCCAGTTTGCTTTCCCTAGCTCCACTGTTTGTGATAGTGGACCCAGGGCCAATTGAATACTAGAATCTGGATCAGAAGATGAGGGAAACTATAACAAGGAAAAAAATATTTAGATCTCCTTGTCTCATTAAATACTACACAAGTGAGGCTGGATGTGATAGCAGATGCCTATGATCCCAACATTACAGAGGAAAAGGAAAGAGGACTGTTATAGGTTGGAGGCCAGCATTGTCCATATAGAATTCTAGGCCAGCCTAGACTACAGAGACTGTCTCTAAAAACAAACAAACAAAAAAAAAAAGGTGGGCTTGGTGGTGCACACCTTTAATCCAGGCACTCAGTCGGCAGAGGTAGGAGAATCACCATGAGTTTGAGGCCACACTGAGACTACATAGTGAATTCCAGGTCAGCCTGGGCTACAGCCCCTACCTTGAAAAAAAGCTCAACAATGTAAAAAAATCATGTGGAACTATTTTAAAAAAAATCATTGAAGGGGCTGGAGAAATGCCTCAGCGGTTAAATGTGCTTCCTATAAAGCCTAATGACCCAGATTGTATCACAAAGCCATATACACAAAGCAGCGCATGCATCTGGAGTTCATTTGCAGTGACAAGAGACCCTGGTATGCCCTATGCCCTGTCTTCCGATCTCTCCCCAATTTTTTTTTACCCGGCCATGGTGACTTAAATCTTTAATCCCTATACTTGGAAGGCAGAAGTAGGAGGATTGCCACGAGTTCAAGGCCAACCTGGAACTACAGTGAGTTCCAGGTTAGCCTGGGCTAGAGTGAGATCTTACCTTGGAGAAAAAAGAAAAATACACACACACACACACACACACACACAAAATTTATTTTGAATCACTGAAGATCAGAACAGAACTAGAATACAGTACATACTTAGTAAATTCCTTGAGGACATAGGGTCCTAGTCTCTGTGGCTTTAAAAATCAAGATGAAAGGGATGGGGAGACAAAAATGCTTCCCTAGCACGTGGGAAGCCCCGAGGAACATGCTGATGCTTCAAGGGCTCTTAGCACTTCTCAGAGATTCATAAACAAGCCTATGAAGGCAGTGAGCAACCTGCTTCCGCTCTCTTCCCATTTCATGTGCCTTATTGACTTGCACTTGATCTTCAGAACCCATCTTTAGATATTAACTCATCTTAAAATCTTTCTGATTACACCTACATTCTGCTAATTCTGCTTTTAATTCCTGAACAGCAATTGGTAAACTGTAGTCATTGCTCTTATCCTAGAACCTCTCTCCAAAATATGAAAGTACAATTAAAATAAACATTTAGAGCTGTTGTTTCCCTCAAGAATAAGAATAAATATAGGCTGGAGAGATGGCTCAACAGTTAAGGCACTTCCCTGCAAAGCCTAATGACCTGGGTTCAATTCACCAGTACCCACATAAAACCAGATGGACGAAGTGGCACATGAGTCTGGAATTTGTTTGCAGTGGCTAGAGGCATTGGTGTGCCCATTCTCTCCTGCCTCTCCGCTTGCAAATAAATAAATATATATTTTAAAAAATAAGAGAATATGCTTTGTGATCTTATAGACTAAAAAGGGGCAGACGATGTCCAGGTCTTACTATGTTTAAAAATCTAGACTCCACACACTTAGATTCCCATCATTTACCTTGACCAAGTTAGTCATAGAAGCACGAAGATATTTCGGTATTATTCCTAACAGTGAAGGATCCCGAGATAGGACCTCATGCCTGAAGAGGGCACCCCAGGTCATCAGGGTTGAAGAGCGTAGAAACTACAGCAAACAAAAGCAAAACAAAATCCCACAGAATAAATAAAATATTAAAAAAAAAAAATCCCACAAAATTCAGTTTAAGGATTCAACTCTATCTAACCATGATTAATTTAACCTAGCAGTTATCAGCAACATTCTTCTATAGAAATGAATCTCTACAATATGAAATCACTTCTACTGCAATGCATCACTAATGACCAGTCACTAAGGACCACGTTAGTGAGAGACTATGTATCATTGTAAGTTGTAGAGGATGGGCTAAACTCTACCTTTCTCTTCTATGCAAAGAAGGGTATTGGGATTGCAAAAAGGTATAGAAAAAAAATCTTGAATTGGATGTAATTAATTCTACAATAATATAATTCATTAAACTTTACATTTAAAAATCCACTTAATCCTAAATCATCTCATGGAGTATTTCCTAGACTTCCTGAGGGAAAAAGCTTCTGACCTACACAGTACCACACTTGGGAAGAAGATCCAGTAATTCTACTCAATGGCACCTATTCCTTGGATCCAGAAGTCACATTTTGCAGAGGAGCTGCAAATACTTAAGGCTCCAATGCTTGGTTTGGTTGACTTAACTAAGAATTTGAGAAGTTATCTACATGGAGTTTACCTGGCTGGGATGGGTTGTGAAAGCCAAGAAGGATTCCAAATACTTTCCAAAGTTTGCTGGTGTCTGTGCGTTAGGATCTCCCTGCAGAAAAAGACCACCATGTTATGAGGACCACTCAGAAGAAGTGGGTGGGGGAGCAGTTAATAAACAGGTAAGAGAAACCCTTGAAAGAGTTTTGAAGGCTAGGTCTCAGTGCTTGCCTGTTATCCTAGCACTCGGGAAGCTGAGGCAGGAGGATGGTGAATTCAAGGCCAGCCTAAACTACACAAGTGACGTATTGTCTCAAGAAACCAAAACATGCCAGATGTGGTGGTGAAGGCCTTTAATCCCAGCACTGGGGAGGCTGAGATAGGAGGATCACTGTAAGTTTGAGGCCAGCCTGGGGCTACAGAGTGAGTTCCAGGTCAGCCTGGGCTAGAAGAGTGAAACCCTGCTTTAAAAAAAAAAAGAAAAAGAAAATAAAACAAAACATTCAATTTCTTTTCACCATATGTACTTATTTCTCCTTTTGTGAGTCAACCTACTAATACCCACTCAATAATGGTATGTCTTATATCTAAAGCTATTCTATTTAAACCCATTACGAAAATGAATAGTAGCAGTTAAAATAGATAATAGAACTATCTTCTAACTTGTAAACCTTTATTTTAAGTATCCCGCTAACAGCGAGGTATTGGAGTGCATATCTGCAGTCCCAGTACTGAGACAGAACTGCTGCTAGTCTGAGGCTAGCCTGGCCTACAAAGTAAGTTAGTTCCAGACCCTTTCTTAAAAAACCAACCAATTAAAAAAACAAAAACAATAACAAAAACCCTCTTTATTATTTAAAATTATTTAATCATATGAAATAGTGAAGTTATGCCTCCTCGGGCATTGATGGCTCTTTAAACTCAGCTTGCTTGTCAGTGGTATAGCCAGGGGTAAATTGCCCATCCTCCACCCGTGCTTAAACAAACAACTCTAATTAAACTCGGGGATCACACAAAAAGAAACAACAAAAGCTCAGGAGACTGAGGTAGAAGGGATGATCCCCTTGAGCTTGAGGTGAGCCCTGGGCTGGTGTGAAGCCTTCATGACAGCAAAGCAGAAGAGGGACTGGATGGGAAGGAGTTCAGCAGGAGGGGACAAAAGAAAGCAATGGGAGGTGAATGCCATCAAAATATATTATGCACATGTCTAAAAAATTTTAATAGCTAAAATAAAAATTTAAAAATACAGCTCTCTAAACATTCTCCCCAAATGACCCGGTGCTCTCTTGAGTAAACCTTGCTCACCAGCAATGCGCACAGCTGATTGCCCAGTGCACACAACACCTGACAGAGTCTCTTTAGGAAGACATAGTGTTTTTCTACCAAGCCTCCTCCATCAGCAGTCCTATACAAGGAGAGAATTGAGTCATTAGCTGCTTATCACCAAACCAATGAGAATCCCATATAAGTGGTGTGTGCCTCACCATTAAAATCTTATGTGTTTACTAGTCAACAAGCAGGGCTGGAAAGAGGACTGGTAAGGTAAGAGTGCTTGCTAGGAAAGCATTAAGGACCTTAGTTTGGTCCCTACTAACTACATAAAAAGCTAGGTGTAACCCCAGTTGTGAAGCGTGGGGGCCAGAGTGCTATAGCTCCATGGTCAGCTAGTCTACCCAAAATATGACAGCTTCAGAGCTGGGCTGGTGCTTGCCTGCAGAGCCTAGAGACCCAAGTTTAAATCTCCTGTACCCACAGAACGCCTGATGCACATAGAGTTGCAGGTATCTAGAGTCCATCTGCAGAGGCCCTGGCATACCCATTCTCTCTGTCTCTCTTCTATCTACTTCCAAATGCGTAAGTAAAAAACAAACAAACAAAAAACCTTCAGGTTTAGAAGACTCCATCTCAAACAATGTAGAATAATACAGGACACCCATGTCTACTCTGGCCTTTGCAGGCATGTGCATAGAGTGTATACACATGCATTCACTATAAACCCTGCACACACAAATTAAAAACAAACACTCAAAAATCCAACACTAAAAGATTGGTGTGGAATATGGCTCGATATAATCTCCTCCCTCAATAGATACTAATTCTGGGCATGATAAAAATCCTTGACTTCTAGGCATGATAAATGAGCTTTATCCGTGATTTAGAAGATAAAACATATGCCTATATAAGCAGCTACACAAAGACACAAGCTGATACCCAGAGAAATCTTGGAGAGATTTTTGGAGGGGTTCACTTATCATCATAACAAAATAAAGACTGAAATAAAAAATATTTTATGCCTCACTTTTCCAACTTATTTCAGGTCTATAGTCCAGCAAAATTCAGTAACAACAAACAAAAACCATGAACTGAAATGATATAGAACTATTCATACTAACAGCAATGAGTATCTAGTATGAGCAGAAGCCACAACAGTCAACATCTGGAGGCAGGAGGGGTTCAGCCCAGGCCTCAGGGCAAAGCAGGTAGCTATGTGGAAAGGCATGATGCCATGGCTTCCAGTCCCCCCCCCCCCCCACATACAGCTTGACTGTAGTGTTTGAATTAAAGTTTTGCTAACCATGGTGTGATGTGGTGCTCACTGAAGTTAGAGATGTGGAGATGTGACACCTGTGTGTCAGCCATGGTCTCTACAGAACTGAGATGACCTTAGAAGCAGTAACTATAGTGACTATCCAATGAATAGGACCCCCTAAAAATAGCTGCAGTCTCCTTAGGAAAGAAGAAATGTTAAATGCCATATTTGAAGGGATAGTAAGAGATTTCACGTAATTGTTTCTTGCACACCTTTCCCTTGTCCTTGAGACCAATTAAATAGTCTCAAAAAGAGGGTGCTGTGGGCTGAAAAGATGGCTCAGCGGTTAAAGTGCTTGCCCTGCAAAACGTAAGGACCGGAGTTCAATCCCCCCGTGCCCACATAAAGCCAGATGCACAAAGTGGCATTTGCAGCTGGCATTTGTTTGCAGTGGCCAGAGGACCTGGTGTGCCCATTCTGTCTGTCTCTCTACTTGCAAATAAAGAGGGTGTTGCAATGGCTTTTTAAACTATTTGCGACATGTGACCCCTAGTAAGAAGCACCTATTGGGAAAAACTTTCCTATTAAACAGAACTACTAGAGGAAGATAAGCAGAGCATATCTGTCCCATGCACCCATGTCAGTTTGCTCTTGCTACCTTCCAGAGCCTTCGGAACTCGGCATTTGGAGTTCTGACCTCAAGGAAGGCCCTAGGACAGGCTCTGGCTTAGTCACTAAGGCACTGTGGAGGCCCAGGGACCATAAAAAAGTCAAGGAAATGAGGTGATTGAGGAGGTGAAAATGAGCAGGTTCTAAGTTGATGGCCACCACTTGTTTCCAGCATATGACCTTCAAAAAGGTTGAATGTGCTGAGCATGGTGGTGCACACCTTTAATCCCAGCACTTGGTGGCAGAGGCAGGAGGATTTCTGTGAGTTTGAGGCAACCCTGACACTATATAAAGAATTCCAGGTCAGCTTGGGCTAGAGGGAGTCCCTACCTTGCCAGGAGTTCCTTTAATCCTAAAACTCAGGAGGCAGAGGTAAGAGGATCACCGTGAGTTTGAGGCCAACATGGGAGTATAGGGTGAATTATTCCAGGTCAGCCTGGCCTAGAGTGAGACCCTACCTCGCCCTCCCCCTGAAAAACAAAAAAGGCTGAATGTTCCTGCAATATTGTCTTATTTTTTTTAACCATAAACACGGCTGTTATTATTTTTTATTATTATATAGAAAATGTATGTACAATTCATGTGTTGGTACCACAATTTCCCTCCTCCCTGCCCCCATTCCACCGAGGGCCCTTTTCAGTGGGATTGTTGGTATGCTCCATGGGGTTGAGGACTATGTGTTGTGTGAGCAGCAGTCAGTCATGGGAGGTTGGGGAATCACTCTGGATATTCCACTGTTATTATATTTATGTAGGAATTTAAGACATTAAGACATATCCAAATAAAATATAAATTCCAAGGCATTAGAAAACACACAGCAGCCAGGAATGATGGCACACACTCCAAATCCCAGCACTTGGGAGGCAGGGATAGGAGGATTGCAGTGAGTTCAAAGCTACCCTGAAACTACACAGTGAATTCCAGGTCAGCCTGGGCTACAGCAAGACTCTACCTAGAAAATCCAAATAAATCAATAAATAACCATACGACAGGGCTAGGTATACAGTCAGTGGTACAGTATGCTCTTTGCATGAACAAAACTCTGGTTCAATCCTTTGCAACAACCCAAATGTGCTTCCCCTCCCCCTTCCTCTCCCAAGTAACACTGAATGGTAAAGATACTCACTGTGCAGCTGAGAGAATATAATGCATGGCAACATCTTCAAATAAGACCATCAAGGGCTTCCGGTCTTCCAATTTGCCCTAGACCCAGTTTTAGGAAAACAGTGTCAAACATATTAACTTAATTTCTGAGTATTCTGCCCAAGAGTCTTTGAAATATGATCAAACTTTGGTTAGGCTTCAAGGAATTAAGTCTCAAACCTTTAAATGTCTTCTGCACAACATGCAATTAAACACACACAATAGTCTAACTTGGAGACTGAGAACAAAAGTGTCAAGTGGTAACTTACTTTTCTGCTGACTGCAATGAGTAGACACTCAGCTGCTCCCAACTGTAGTTCCTGTTCACTCAGAAGCAGGCACAGAACCTCCAAGAGCTTACAGTTTTCAGCAGTGATGTGGTTCATAGATACCCAGTCGATGTAGCCTGCTAGAGTATTCAGGGCTGCGATGCTCACTCGACAGTATGCTAGAGCCTGTGGCAAATCACATTTGACTGAGGTACAGGTAAGGGAGTTATGGTTCTAATGAAACTAATATTTTCAAATTCTATAAAGAAAATATATTTCTGTAATAATTACTAGTAGGGAGTTCAGAGATGCTCTTCTGATATACAACCATTTCTCAAACAATGGCATAAATAAGACCAAACTGGCAGGTATGACTGTTTCATCTTTTTTCAAGAAATCTCATATTTTCACCTCCCTTTCACTATAACTCTGATCAAAAACCCTAGGTGTATGCATCCCATACTCAAAAGCATTACAGAAGTCCCCTTTGAACTCCATAAACTCTTACCTTTGACTCCTGAGAAGCATCAGCCTTCTGAAAGAAAAGTAAAAAAGATTCAAGGTTCTCAGTGAGCACCAGAGCACCAGGCTACACAGTAACTTCCTATCTCCTGCATAAGGGGCTTAAATACAGGTGCAATTTTTCTCCCCCTCTTTTTTTTTTTTTTTTCCTCGAGGTAGGGTCTCATTCTAGCCTAGGCCGACCTGGAATTCACAATGTAGTCTTAGTTGGGTCTTGAACTCACGGCAATCCTCCTACCTCTGCCAGATGCAAAGTGGCACATGCATCTGGAGTTCATTTGCAGTGGCAGGAAGCCCTGGTACACACATTTTCATTCTCTCTCCCTTTCTATTTTCTTGCAAATTAAAAAAAGTGGATCCAAGGTCAGCCTGGACTACAGTCTGGGTTAGAATGAGTCTACTTCAAAAAACAAAACAAGGGGTAGAGAGATGGCTTAGTGCTTAAGACAGTCTGCAAGGCAGAAGAACCAAGGTTCATTTCCCCAATATGTAAACTCAGATGCACAAGGTGGCACATGTGTCTGGAGTTCATTTGCAGTGGCTGGAGGCCCTGGCACGCCCATTCTCTCTGTCAGACTATCTCTTTATCTCTCTTACTCAAATTAATTAATTATATAATTAATTAAAAACAAAAAAGTGAATCTACAGGCACTGTTAGAGGGGATCTTCAATAATTACTCTGAACTTTTAGAGGCAATACCTTTTATTTTATAAAATTTTATATTTGTTTATTTGCACTTGGGAGGCAGAGGTAGGAGGATCACCATGAGTTCAAGGCCACCCTGAGACTACACAGTGAATTCCAGGTCAGCCTGGGCTAGAGTGAGACCCTACCTCAAAAAAAAAAAAAAAAAAAAAAAAAAAAAAAATTCAAACTCAGCATTGGTGACATTTTGGGTGGGATAATTGTTTAAGGAAGGAATGTGCCCTTCTTACAGGATGTTTAGCAGCATCCCTTCCCTGAAGTTGACTTTCAAACTGACTTCTTCTAAAGGGGATCTTCTATAAATGACAAGTGTCTATTCATTTTTTGTGCAGAAGAAAATCCTCCTCAGAAAGACAAAAACACCACACACGTGCAATCAAGATCAATAAATTTGACAACTAGTCCACTGTAACGGGACCAGGACTCAACAGGACACCACCCTGGCCGATCAGAAATCTGGACTTACTAATATTAAATACTAATGGACCAGGGAGATGGCTCAGTGATTAAAGGTGCTTGCTTGCAAAGCCTGCCAATCCAGGTTCAATTCCCCAGCACCTACTTAAAACCCTTTCAGACCACACTCATTTGCAGTAGTAAGAGACCTTGATTCAAAGAAGGTAGAGCACAAAAACCTGCTCTCATTTCTAGATAAGCATTGTGGCACATGTGTGTACCCAATCAAACCATATAAATAAATCAATCAATAAATTTTAGGGGCTAGAGATGGTTCAGTGGTTAAAGGCACTTGCTTATAAAGCCTGACAACCAGGTTCGATTTCCTAGTACCCATGTAAAGTCAGATGCAAAGTGGCATAAGTGGTTGGAGTTTGTTTGCAGGGAAGAGGTGCACCCATATTCTCAAGTAAATAAATAAAAACATTGAAAATTTATTTATTTGGGAGGTGGGGCAGAACCTCTCACCACTGCAAACAAATGAATGCTAGATTCTTGCACCACTTTTTTTTTGTTTCCGAGATAGGGTCTCTATCCCAGGCTGATGTGAAATTCACTATGTAGTCTCAGGATGGCCTAGAACTCACAGAGATCCTCCTATCTCTGCCTCCTGAGTGTTGGGATTAAAAGTGTGAGCTACTACACCCAGATTGCACCACTTTTTGCACTTGGCTTATGTGGGCAGCTTGGAGACTGAATTCAGGCCAGGAGGCTTTAACATCAAGTACCTTTAATTACTGAGTGATCTTCTCAGCCTGTAAAAGAGCATTTCAATTAAAAAAAAAAAAAAAAAAAGAACCATTTATATTAGTAAATGAACTTTTAGCTAGGTGTGGTGGCTCATTTCCCTCATCCCAGCACCTGGGAGACTGAGGTAGAAGGATCAATATTGAGAGTCCAAGACCAGTTTGAGCTATAGTGAATTAATTGTATGTCAACCTGGGCTAAAGTGAAACCTTGCCCCAAAAAACTACCCAACCTTCCCCTCCCCCTCCAAAAAAAAAAAAAAAACAAGAAAGAAAAAGAAATGAATTTATGCTGGATCCAGTGGCATAGGTCTACAATCTCTGCTATTCAGGAGGCTCAGGCAAGAGCCAAGCAAGGCTCACTTGGGTACAAAGCACAGGAGACAAGAGATCCTAATTGATCTCTAGTACAGGAGGGTGATTTTGTGGGGTGGGAATCCTTACCACTTGCTGGTACTTGTTTACATTTTCCTTAAGTGTGCTAAGTAGAAAACTGAAGATCCTTTCCATGTTCTGGGTTAATGTTTGCTGAATATCTCTTCTTCTTTGAGGAGGAAGTGTCTGAAAGGTCACTACGTCCTCTGCCAATCGCAAAAGGATGAACATCACCAATTCTGTCTGTGTTTCCTATGCCAAAATAGAAATAAGCTAGTTAAATTACTCTAAAACACCTTATTTATTATAGGTATGGTGAAACCATATTTCCTATTAATATAACCAAATACAACCACAAAGCAAACCCTAGAGGAAACAACACAACTACACTCCATACCCCTTGCCTCGACAGAGCGTCCAACTCCATGAGCATGTCAGGCCAGTGCTGGGGCCACTCCCGCTTGATCATCTCCACCACAATTCGTGACAGAGCATCTTTAATGTGGCTCTCCTCTTCCAAAATGTTCAATGTTCCCTGAAAACAAAAAGCAAAACCACAAGGGATATTAAGAGGTCTGTAGGACTGAATTCCAGGCATAAAAACTGGGCTGCAGAAATGTGCACCACTCATCAGCAGGTCAGTTTGAAAACTAAACCTGTTCTCCCTGTCTGAGTCACTTGTCCTACATTTTCACTAAACATTCTTTCCACTTAAATTTAAGTGAGGGCTCCAGCAGGTAATAAAATGATTCTCAAAGAACCAGCCAAATACCTCTGTTCTTTACAAACTCAAAAGAAACTCTCATATTGCTTCTTTATACAAGGGCCAGGGTGGAATACAGAACTCAAGATATATTGAGAGGTTGATAAAAATGGGAGGATATGGAAAAACAACAGATTATACCAATATTTCTACTAGAAGATATAGAAAAACTGAGTATTTTCTTAAAAAAATTAAAATTGGGGGCTGGAGAGATGGCTCAGCGGTTAAGGCACTTGCCTCCAGTGCCTAAGGCCCAGGGTTCAATTCCCCAGTACCCACATAAACCAGACTCTTTCTCTCTCTCTCTTTCTCTCCCCTTGAAAAATGAATAAATAAAATATTTTAAAAAAATTAAAATTGGGCATTGTGGCTCCCAACCAACAGATATGGCAGACAGATGGCCATGAACATGAGGCTCCAAACAACAAGAGGTTGTTTAATGTTAAATGAATGACTGAATATTGCTAATCTCTTTAGAACTAGCAAAACAGAAGAATTAACTAGTACAATTAATTCTCTTCTTCTTCTTCTTCCTTTTTTTTTTAAGGTAGGGTCTCACTCCAGCCCAGGCTGACCTGGATGGAATTCACTATGTAGCCTCAGGGTGGCCTCAACTTCATGGTGATCCTCCTACCTCTGCCTCCCGAGTGCTGGGATTAAAGGCGTGTGCCACCACGCCCAGCTGGCCTTTTCTCCTTTTAAAGTGGGATCCCTACTCCTTTAGTTCCCAAAGTCTAGTGCTTTTAATAGAAAAAAAATCCTTCAAAATTATGAATTTGCTGAATATGTTGGCGCATACCTTTAATCCCAGCACTAGGAGGCAGAGGTAGGAGAATCACCATGTGTTCAAGGCCATCCTGAGAGTACATAGTGAATTCCAGGTCAGCCTGGACTAGAGCGAGACCCTACCTCGAAACAAAAAAAAAAAAAAAAAGAGAAAAGGCCAGATATAAAGTAAACTACTGTGTGGAGCAAGGTAAGTGTGGGCTACAAAACGTGGAACTGTCTCAAAAAAGTAAAAAAAAAAAAAAAAGACTAAATTTTAAGCATGAATGAAGTCTTATTAGCACTTGAAACAAATCCACTCTGTTTTCATCACTACTATAAAAACTAGTTCAGTTTGGAGGAAAAAAAGGAAATAAAAATGGACAGCATTTCCATCTATTTTGATCCAAAAATTTTTTTGTCATTGTTGAAATGGCCTCACTCTAGCCCAGGCTGACCTTGAACTCCAGTGGGTGTCCACCTTCAGCTTTCTGAGGACTGGGATTAAAAGAATTGCCAACATGTTCAGCTAGTTTTAAAAATCATTCATTTGCTGAAAATGTTTAAATCTCTTTGCTCTGTCTTTATAATTTCAAAAATGGGCCAACCATAATTCACTTAATAAGAGAAATGTGATGAATTATGATTTTGTGATCAAGGTTTTTTTCTACCTTGAAGATAACTGTTAATACCATACTGTCTGACCTATGTAAAACCAGTGCATTTTTAAAGATGCTCCACAGAGACATCACAAATTGTCTCAAACTGGAAGCTCAACTCTCCCAACCACCTTTTCCTTACGTCTGCCATCAGCTCCATGGCACTGTTCTTCAGAAAGACCTTCTCCAAGCGTGACATGCTGTTCCACCGAAACCTGACCGTCAAAACAAAACAAATCGAACATCAACAGAACCGTGTTAGCAGTCTTCTTTTTTTAAAAAAAATATTTTATTCATTTTTCAAGCAGAGAGATACAGAGAGAGAGAGAGAGAGAGAGAGAGAGAGAGAGAGAGAGAGAGAGAGAGAGAGAGAGCGCGCTCGTGCGCGCACGCACACCAGGGCCACTACCTTGTAGGTCTGGTTTATGTGGGTACTGGGGAATTGAACCAGGGGCCTTAGGCTCTCCTCTCTCTCTCTGTATCTCTCTGCTTGAAAATGAATAAAATATATTTTTTAAAAAAAATTTTAAAAAAAAGAAAAAAAGAAATTATCCCATGATTTATACTCTTCAGAGAATGAGCAAGTAAGTCCATGTTCAACCAATATACTAACAAAAACAATTTTAGGACTTTTTTTATGCTGTTGTGTATTAATGGGCATTTGTACCATAAACTAACTTTCCCGTGACTTTATTGACAAAAGTAAATATCCATTTAGTCATCTCCAACAATGTCATTTTTGTAATTTCAGAAAATACAGTGGCTTTTTCCACTTGTGGTATGTGTGCCTGTGTGTGCAGTAGGCTCATGAGCATGCAGGGGCACACATGTGCGCTCATGCATGTGAGGCTGGAGATTGGCCTCCAGAAGATCAGATTTCTTAACCACTCTTCCACCTCACCAGACTCAATGATTCACCTAGACCACTTAGCCAGTAAGTCCTGGGGATCATTTTTCTCTGGCCCCTCAGAACTGGAACACAAGAATGCATCTTCACACTCAGCATTTTATGTGGGCGTGGCAATTGAACCTTAAGTTCTCATGTGTGCACAGCAAGAACTCACCAACTGAGCTACATCCCCATCCTCTGTAGTGCTCTGTTTTGTTTTGTTGCCTTTTGTCTGTCTGTGGCTGACAAGGCCTTGAGCCAGGCGTGGTGGCACACATCTTTAATCTCAGCACTTGTGAGGCAGAGGCAGAGGCAGAGGCAGGAGAATCAATGTGAGTTCAAGACCAGCCTGGGACTTAGAGAGAGAGAGAGAGAGAGAGAGAGAGAGAGAGAGAGAGAGAGAGAGAGAGAGAGAGAGAGAGAGAGAGAGTGTTTCAGGTCAGCCCGGGCATGTGTAAGATCCTACCTTTTAATAACAAAAAGGCCTTGAATCTGCTGGTATATACTGGTAGCTTAATAAACAAGACAAATGGAGTAACAGTTATCAGTTACTGTTGTATTGTTTTTGAATGCTTTTGATTTTTTGAGATTTCACTATGTAGCCCAGGCTGACCTTGAACTCACAGCAATGAGTCCATTGCTTTATGAGTGCTGCAATTATAGGCATGTGCTACCCATTTTATGTGGACAAAGGACCTGGAGAAAGAAAGGACAACAGTCCTGGATGAGTACTCCCATGAGATTCTGGCAACGTCTTAGGGATCCTTTGTTTTTGCTGTTCACCTATCAAGCACCTCTACAAGTTAAGTACATTACAGACCTCAGTGGTAATGTCCCCAGAGCTCCTTACTTGACAACGTGTTCCAGGATCTGAAGACCAAAATGCCTGATGATAGCAATCTGTGTTTTCTCAGCCAACCTCAAGCCACAGGGGACACAGACAGGGCACTTTTCTTTAAACTCTTCACAAAACTGAAAGAAGAAAAGTTACTCTTTCCATGGGGAGCTAAGAGAGGGTAAAGACTACAAATACTGAACAAATTCCAACATTAAGTTTTTCTTTTTTCTTTTGGCAGTACTGGGAAATTGCATGTGCTAGGCAAGTGTTCTACTGCTGAGCCAGATACCTGGTACTCTACACTGTATTTGAGACAGGGTCTCATTAAGTTGCCCAAGATGGCCTTGAACTCTATGTAGCCCAGGTAGCCCTTTAACTTTCAATGATCTTGCCTCAGCTTCCTGAGTAGCTGGATTACAGGCCTGTGCTACCAGGCCTGGCTTTTTACCTATATTTCTAGGTTGCAAAACTTAGATTGGTATTATATGAATATAAACTGATAACTCGTCCATTATGGTGGTTTGATTTTCTGTGTTGTGGCCAATAGTACCTTGTTAACATGGAAAAGAAGCTGGACCAAAAGAAGTAAATTTGTTTTGTACTCAAGGCAAAATGTCAATTCCTAGAATGTTCTGTAAAATCGTGAGCTAGCCAACCAGACAAGGTGGTGCACACCTTTAATCCCAGGACTCAGGAATCTTTGCTGAGTTCGAGGCCAGCCTGTGCTAGAGTGAAACCTTGAGGGGTGGGGAGGAAGCAACAACAAAACAACTGAGCTACTGGAGAAGTCTTCATACCAACTGAATTTAGGTGACAGGCATATTCAAGATCATTGTGGCATTTTTTATATCAATTTTAAATATTTCACTAGAAACTAGTTGTTTCTGACTCTAAACCCTGTTACAAACTACATATTCGTGCTCACTGTATAAAGTTACATCATCTAGGAATATTTTTTTCCTAAACAGTCCTTTTCACAACCTACAAACATTGTTTAGTGGGGGCGACACACGCTATTGTAATAACACCCCATTCGCACAGGCATTTGCAAATTGCAAAACTGGAGCCAGTCCCTGGGGCAGAGGGCCTGGGACTCAAGAAAACTTTCAGGGAACCAAAGTGCCCTTGAAAAAAAACATGCAGAACAGCTGAATCTCACACAGAAAAACAAGGGAGGAGAGTAAGAAGCCACATAAAGGATATGCTTAGGGGGAAGGGGTCGTCGGGGGGAAGGGGTCTTCGGGGGAAGGAGCGTCGGGAGAAGGGGGCGCCGGGGAAGGGGTCGTCGGGGGAAGGGGCATCGGAGGAGGGGACCTGAGGAGGGTCAGGGCCAGTCTGCAGGACAGATCCGGGTCTCTGGGGCGGGCTCTGCACGTGCGCCGCGCCGGGGAGCCTGGGGAACGTGGGACTCGAGGGGGTCCAGCTCGCTCGGTGATGGACATGGGTGTAAGGAGCGGGGAAGGCCAGGCGAGGTCCGGGGAGGAGAGAGGCTGCGGGGGGCAGGACGGTGCCACCGGGTGGAGGGAAGGAGATGCGCCAGGCCGCCGCGCGCCAGAAGCCATCCCACCCGCCCGCCCGCGTCAGGGGTCCCGGGGCTGGCCCCAAGCCGGGATCCCCGGGCTACCTTGAGGGCTTCCAGCCGGTAGCGCTGAGTGGAGCTTGGGTCCATCATGACCGTCACTGCTTTCACCAGCTCCTCGCACAACGCGGTCACTTGATCCGTCTCCATGTCCGGCGTCGGGAACGCCACGGCCGTGCCGGGGAGCCCGAGGCCCACTCAGGGTTCCCTGGAGCGTGGCGGAGCGTCCGGCGGACGACCAGGCCGAGGCGGGCTGGGGGCTAGGGGCCGGGGGTGGGGCCGGGGGCCGGGGGCCGGGGGCCGGGGGCCGGGGGTAGGGAGCGAGCGAGCGGGAGGAGGAGCGAGACTCAGCCGACGCCGGAGCCGAGGGGGGGGGGGTGAACCCGGCGCCGCGCACGCGCCGGGCCCCGGCACTGCGCACGCGCGCGCGGAAGCGGCGGTCGCTCAGGGGAGGCGGGGCGGCAGGCGGAAGTCTGCGGTGCGCAGGCGTGTCAACCGCCCCGCGTCGCTCGCGGCGCGCGCGCAGTCCGCAGTACCTCAGTGCGCGGGAGATCGCTGCGGAGCTCGGGCGCCGCTTTCCTCCGCGCGTCGCGTCCTCGGCCGTGGCTCCTCCGGCTCTCCGTCGTCGTCGTCACCGGCAGCGCGCCTGCGCCGCGCCTCGGGGGTGGCGGGACGGTCCCTCCGCTGGAAAGCGAGCTCTGAGCGGCGTCGGATCGCCTCGGTGAGGAGGTTTTTTTTAAAAGAATGTCGGGAGTCGCTGTGTCCGACACTAGAGCATCAGCTCCGGGCTGTGGTTTAGTACAGCACGGGGCCGGAAGTTAAGTGAAATGGATGATATTAACGAAGATACAAATATATATCTTACAAATATAGTCTCTCGTAGCGCTTAAGTCTCCCTCTTCCTTACTTGTTTGTTTCTCGAGGTACGCTCTCGCTCTAGCCCAGGCTGACCTGGGATCCTCTAGGTAGTCTCAGGCTGGCCTCGAACTCACGGAGATCCTCCTGCCTCTGCTGGGATTAAAGGCTGATTGTATTTATTTTCTTGGATGCCATCCTACCTAATCGACTCCAAGCTTACTTTGTGCAGATTGTCATGAACTGAGGTGTTGGAAAGTGCGGGACGTGATGGATCACGCTGGGGTACCGCGTGACACCCCGTCTCAGAAAACGAAAATTAAAAAAAAAATAGTATAATTCCGAAAGCAGGATTTTGGCATCGTGTTCATTTTTTTCATCGTTATCCAGCTTATGTTTTAGCCAATAAATCCATAAGCTGATGACCTTTATGTTAGGCTTCCCTGTCTTTTTTTTTTTTTTTTTTTTTTTTTTTTTTTTTTTTTGGTTTTTCGAGGTAGGGTCTCACTCTAGCCCAGGCTGACCTGGAATTCACTCTGTAGTCTCAGGGTGGCCTTGAACTCACAGTGATCCTCCTACCTCTGCCTCCCAAGTGCTGAGATTAAAGGCGTGCGCCACCCCGCCCGCCCTTGTGATTTTTTTTGTATTTAGTAAAAATGCTTACTGCCTTGAAATTACTGCTATTTTATTTCTGTTATTTATCTCGAATATGGTGCTGCCCTGTGTTGTTTGTGACAATGTTTTTGCCATTTTGAGGCTTTTCTGTTTCAATACTACATAAAGGAATATGTCTGACATTTTAAGATTTTTAGCTTATAAATGTTTAAAACATCACATTGTTTCAGGTGAATGGTCATTTAGGCTTTGTATGGACTTATTGCCTTGAATAGTCTAATTTTCTTTTCTGTCTTTTTTTTGGGGGGGGAGGTTGTTGTTTTCTCATTTTTTTTCGAGGTAGGGTCTTGCTCTAGCCCAGGCTGACCTGGAATTCACTATGTAGTTGCAGGCTGGCCTTGAACTCATGGTGATCCTCCTACCTCTGCCTCCCAGGTGCTGGGATTAAAGGCATGCACCGCCACACCTGGCTAATTTTCTTAATTATTTGTTTTCTTTACACTAATTTTCCAGCTTTGTAGTTGCTTGACCTTTTGTTTTTTTCAAGGTGAATGTTAATTTGTGAAAAACTTGGGTGCTCACTCAACTGTATAACCTGCATGTCTTATATTTAAATCATGAATGCCCTGTGTTTTCATAAGCATGTTATTCATGGTAGGCCAGTGGCTTGCAAACTCTGCTGAAGATGGGAGTTGCCTGGGGAGCCGTTAACATGGTGATGCTGTGCAGGATGTGAGTGCACACTCACCTATGATCCCAGCACTTGGGAGGTGAGGCAGGAGGTCATCCTCAGCGACATAGCAAGTTTGAGACCAGCCTAGGCTACAGGATCCTTATCTTGAGCAGCAAAGTTAGAAATCATGATACCCAGGTCATATCAACACCAATTAAATTTAAATGCCTCGTGGTAGAAGTCAGGTATCAGTGATATTTAAAGTTTCCCAGATGAGGAGCTGGAGAGATGGCACTTGCTTGCAAAGCCTGACAGTCCAGGTTCAATTCCATAGTATCCACATAAAGCCAGATGCACAAAGTGGCAATGCATCTGGAGTTTGTATGCTGTGTAAGGGGCCCTGCTTCTCTTTCTAAGTCTCCCAGATGATTCCAGTTTGTAGCAGTCTGGAAGGCACTGCTTTCTTTACACCCATCCTTCCAGATTACTAGTAGTGTTAAATATGGTATTCTCAAGTGTGAGTGTGAGTTTCCAGTTTACCATTCATACCTTTATGTATGTCAGTCAGTGAACACTAGTAGTGTTGTCTTTTGTGTTCAAAACTTTAGCTGGAAGTGGTGATGTATGCCGATAATCTCGGCACTGGCAAGGCTGAGGCAGGAGAGAGTTTAATGCCAGCCTGAGCTACATAGACTATATCTCTAAAACAAAACAACAAACAAAACCCCAGATATTACAAAGTAATTGTTATAAGAAAAATCCACTGAGAGTTGCTTAGTGATTGAAAGCTTGCCGAGAAACAACATTTTTTAAAAATATTTATTCATTTTTCAAGCAGAGAGAGAGAGAGAGAGAGAATGAGCACGCACCAGGGCCACCACCTTGTGGGTCTGGCTTGTGTGGGTACTGGGGAATTGAACCGGGGCCCTAGGCACTGGAGTCAAGTGTCTTAACTGCTGAGCCATCTCTCCAGCCCCCAGAAACAACATTTGCATACTATTAAAAGTATTCTTAAGGTATTTTCTCCCAAGAGATATGTGTGTGTGTGTGTGTGTGTGTGTGTGTACTTTTTTTCCTTTTGGAACAGGGTCTTTGCTTTGTAGCCCAGATTGTCCTTGAACTCATGATCCTTCCTGCCTTGTCCTCTTAAAGGCTGGGATTACTGTAATCTGCCATCATGCTCTGCCAGATAATTAATTACAAAAGGAAAAATAGTAACTTTATATTGAGAAACTTGGCAAATATAACCTGAACTAGTTAATCATTATTAACATCAGTAATAAGACATACTGACCTCACACCCTCCCTACATGACACGTTGAAAATAGAGATCACTTCAATGATCATCTTGCCAAAATGCATAATCTCAATCTAATCATGAGAAAATGTAACACAAACACAAATTAAGAGACATTTTCAAGCCAGGTGTGGTGGTGCACGCCTTTAATCCCAGCACTCGGGAGGCAGAGGTAGGAGGATTGCCATGAGTTTGAGGCCACCCTGAGACTACATAGTGAATTCCAGGTCAGCCTGGGCTAGAGCGAGACCCTACCTCGAAAAACCAAAAAAAAAAAAAAAAAAAAAGATATTGAGCTTGTGTGGTGGTACATGCCTTTAATCCCAGCACTCAGGAGGCAGAGGTAGAAGGATCACCGTGAGTTTGAGGCCACCCTGAGACTACATAGTGAATTCCAGGTCAGCCTGGGCTAGAGCAAGACCCTACCTCAAAAAAATGAGAAAACAACCCCTCCCAAAAAAAAAGACAGAAAAGAAAATTAGACTATTCAAGGCAATAAGTCCATACAAAGCCTAAATGACCATTCACCTACCTCAAAAAACCAAAAAGAGAGAGAGAGACATTTTCAATCTTACTGGCCAGCATTCATTAAAAGTGTCAGGGTCATGAATGACAAGGAAAATAAGTCAGAGATGGGAGGAGACTAAGAAGACATGACTAGTGCATTCAGGCTCCTAGAATGGATCCTGGATTGATTTTTTTTAAAAATTAATGGAAAGGCCTGGCGTGGTGGCGCACGCCTTTAATCCCAGCACTCGGGAGGCAGAGGTAGGAGGATTGCTGTGAGTTCAAGGCCACCCTGAGACTCCATAGTGAATTCCAGGTCAGCCTGGACTAGAGTGAGACCCTACCTCAAAAAACCAAAAAAAAAAAAAAATTTAATGGAATTATATTAAATTCAGGTGAAGTATATTTTGAGAATTATACTATGAAAGAGGGTAATAGGTATAGGAGAATCCTATTCTTACAGGATTTTTTTGTAAGTATTTAAAAATTCGGAACTGCAAACATAGCTAACTGGTAGGTCACTTGGCCTAGCTTGCACAAGGCCCTAGGTTCAATCTCCAACATTGAAAATAAGCCATTTACTAATAAATGTATGCTAATAGCAAAATGTTAAAAATAAACATGAATGCTAATACTGTTATATTGTCTCTCCAAATAAACATACTAGAAACACCCTCTTCTGCAAAATATAAAAGAAATCTCTTATAAGTGTCTTATGTAGTATGTTTAATGCACATCCTCATATGTATATGTACATATATGTGTGTGTATATATATGTATATATGTACTTGAGGTGCTAGGAATGAAACCTAGGATCTCGAGAATGCTAGGCAAGAGTTCTTAATACTGGACAACATCCCCAGCCCTCCCAAATACTTAAATCTTATTAAAATATCTCACAATAAAAATACTATGTAAATAGTTGTTACATTGTATTATTATAGAATGGCAAGAAAACCATCTACATGCTCATTGCACATACTTTTTCTCTGAGTACTTTTTGATCTTTGTTTAGTTGACGTGGAACTCTTACCTATGTAGGACTATCATTTTCTGCTGCTTTTTTAAAAATATTTTATTTATTAATTTTCAAGCAGAGAAATACACAGAGAGTGAGAGAGAGAACACACCAGGGCCACCACCTTGTGGATCTGGCATATGTGGGTACTGGGGAATTGAACCCAGGGCCTTCAGCACTGAAGGCAAGTGCCTTAACCGCTGAGCCATCTCCCCAGCCCTCTGCTGCTTTTTTCCTAAATCTGTGCTTGAGATCTATCAACTAGATTGATTACTCTTGGCCCTTCCCCCTAAGTGATGTATGTTGAGGGTTTCCCCCCCTTTATGGTGTGGTTTCAGTTTGCATTTTCCAGTGACTACTGATGGTGAGCTTATTTTATGCACCTATTGGCTATTTATATATCTACTTTTCTGAAATGTTTAGCTGTTGACAATGCGTAGCCAGGTGTGATGGTGGATGCCTGAAATCCAAGCACTTGGTAGGTGGAGGCAGGAGGACCAGAAGTTTAAGGCCAGTCCAGGCTACATGAAATCCTGTCTCAAAACATGAGATCAAGCCGGGTGTGGTGGTGCACACCTTTAATCCCAGCACTCCGGAGGCAGAGATAGGAGGATCGCCATGAGTTCAAGGCCACCCTGAAACTACACAGTGAATTCCAGGTCAGCCTGGGCTAGAGTAAGACCCTACCTCGAAAAAACCAAAAAAAAAAAAAAGAGAGAGAGATCAAGAGAGAATAAACATGTTTTAAAGTTTTTAACACTTTGTATTTCCATAAATTGTGCTAATTCATTCTCATGCCAACCATATCTGAAGTGCCTTTCATTCTTTTTTGTTTCCATGTTCCCGTTCTTATGGTAACTTAAAGAACAGAAATGGTTTTTGTATGTTTTCTGTTTTGTTTTGTTGCTGGTGTTTCATATCAGGTATCTCTCTATCAAATGTCTTCCAGAAAGAAATGGCTACTGGACAGGACCGAGTGGTGGCTCTGGTAGACATGGACTGTTTTTTTGTTCAAGTGGAACAGCGGCAAAATCCTCATTTGAGAAATAAGCCTTGTGCAGTTGTGCAGTACAAATCATGGAAAGGTGGTGGGTATGTATAATTGTTACTCTTATAACTCTACTAACATTCGTTGGTGCTGTGCTTTTGAGATTTCTGAACTGCTGTGTTTGGAATTGAATGGCAACATCCGTGGTCAAAGAGGTTCTCATTTTATGTGTTTATAGCCTACTTTTGTCAAATTTTGCTTTTACTTATGATCATATCATGGTTTTCTGTTTCCTCTTTTTTCTAATTAGAATTATTGCAGTGAGTTATGAAGCTCGTGCATTTGGGGTCAAGAGAAACATGTGGGCAAATGATGCTAAGAAGTTATGTCCAGATCTTCTACTGGCACAAGTTCGTGAGTCCCGTGGGAAAGCTAACCTCACCAAGTAAGGAAAAAACATTGTTTAATGGAGCACAGAGCAGGTAGAATAATAGTCTTTGAGTTTTAGAACTTCTATTTCAAATTTGTTTAATGGACCAGGAGATTGGCTCAGTGGGAGTGTGCAGCCTAGCATTCATGAGGTAATAATAGGTCCCGTGCTCAGCACTCTAGAAACAGGGGGCTGGGTCTGGGGGTGGGCTCTAGTTACTGTCTAGCCTGCTGCCTTCATAGTGCACTCAATGAAGTCCTCTTCAAAAAAAGCAAATCTGTAAAAGTAAAAGCAAATTTCAAGGTGTATTTTAAAATATTTTATTTATTCATTTTCAAGCAGAGAGAGAGAGAGAGAGAGAGAGAGAGAGAGAGAGAGAGAGAGAGAGAGAGAGAGAGAGAGAGAGAGAAATCACCACCTTGTGGGTCTGGCTTATGTGGGTACTGGGGAATTGAACCTGGGGCCTTAGGCACTGGAGGCAAGTGCCTTAACCACTAAGCTATCTCTCCAGCCCTCAAGGTGTATTTTAGAATCATTCAGAATAATTTTATTTTTGTGTGTATGGGAAGGTATGTTTGGGTGCAGGTGCATGTGTGGGCACTCGTGCGTGGAGGTCAGATGTTGGCATTGGGTGTCTTCTTCTTACAGCTCTCAGTCTTATTAAGACAGGGTTTCTCACTGAACCCGGAGGTCTCTGCTTTGGCTAGATGAGCTAGCCAGCTTGCTCTAGGAATCCACCTGTATCCACATCCCGATACATAGTCATGCCCAGCATTTATGTGTGTTCTGTGAGTCCAAACACAGGTATTCATGCTTGTGTCCATGTATTATATCCACTGAGCAACTTCCCTTGCTTATTATTATTTTTTTATAGTTGCTGCCTTCGAGGAACCACTTAAAATTGTTATAATTAAAACCTGATACCAATACCCATGTCCTCTTAGTCCAAACAGCTAAAGCATTTGAAATAAATTATTTGAAATACTATAAAACTAGATACATTTTTCAAGGAAATTTCAGTCAAAGCGACATTTTAGTGAAGGTGAGAAGGAGAATTTGGTAGAGTTGAATAAACCCAAAGGAAATGGCTTTCTTATTGATTTGCAAGTAGAGAGAAAGAGAATGGATGCACAAGGGTTTCTTGCCACTGCAAATGAACTCCAGGTGCATGTGCCACTTTGTGCATCTGTCTTTATGTGGGTACTGGAAATTGAACCTGGGCTGTTAGGCTTTGTGAGTAAGTACCTTTAACCACTGAGCCATCTCCACAGCCCTGGAAATGGCTTTCTTTATGTTTATAAACTGAGCTGTCTCCCTACAAATGTTAGAAGTTTAGCCCTAGAATGAGAGACATGTATAGAGATAAGCACAAGCCCCAACAATTACAACAATCCTGACAGCTAATAGGTATAGGTATACATTCTTTTTTTTTTTTTTTTTTTTTTTTGCAATTTCAAATTCCCATTTGGTAAAAAATATGGTACGCTTCACGAATTTACATGTCATCCTTCTTGCGCAGGGGCCATGCTAATCTTCTCTGTATCGTTCCAATTTTAGTACATGTGCTGCCGAAGCGAGCACGTATAGGTATACATTCTTAAGCAGTGTGTTAGGTTCTCTATAGGTAATATCTCTTTTAAATTCTACATTATTTTAAGGTGGGAGTTAGTAAAGTAGGTATTTATGCCTTCACAGATAAGGAATCTATCTTAGAGATTTTGTTTTGTTTTGCTTTATTTTGTTTGAGATACAGGATCTTTCTACTGACTAAAATCACTATGTAGCAGGTCTTTTTTATTCATTTTCAAGCAGAGAAATAGAGAGAGAGAGAGAGAGAGAGAGAGAGAGAGAGAGAGAGAGAGAGAGAGAGCGCACCAGGGCCACTACCTTGTGGGTCTGACATATGTGGGTACTGGGGAATTGAACCCAGGGCCTTAGGCACCAGAGCAAGTGTCTTAACCGCTGAGCCATCTCTCCAGCCCTGTAGCAGATCTTGAACTCCCCATCTTTCCTGCCTTTACCTCCCAAATGCTAGGGTTACAGGTTTGCACCACCAATCTTGGATTATTCAGTGCTGAGGATCAAACTCAGGACTCTGTGCAAGGACTACCAGCTGAGCTAGGGTCCCAGCCCAAGAGAGGTTAAATAGTTAGGTTAAGTGGAAAACTGAGGTTTCACATCTGTGAGGTGTTTTTTTTTTTTTTTTTTTTTTTTTTTGTTTGTTTGTTTTGTTTTGCCAGATTATACTGTCTATAGTCTCACATGCATTATACTGAAGGAGAATAGGAGAAAGCTAGCTTTTTAAAGGCAGCTTCAGTCGGGGATTAAGGCTCAGAGAACTGGAGATGTCATCCTACATGCCTTCTCACCCTGGCACAAGGAATGGAACTCAAGTCTGATCTACAGTGCCCTTGCTGTCCACAGTCTAGTGTGCTACCGGAGGGCTGGCTCCGGGTCTGCCTTCCAGATCTACAAACCTTGCCTATGAAGGCTGCTGTCTTCTTCCTGTAGCTCTCAGCTCTCTGCTTAACTCCATCCTGTTCTGCTCCGTTTTGCAACAGGGACACACTTGAGTCCAACCTCCCCCTCACCCAGCCTGGCTGGGCGTGTGTGTGTGTGGTGGGGAAGATATAGTTTCTTGGTCGGGGAGAACTTTTTTGCTTTCCTCTGTGTTATATTTTGGGGTAGCCATGGTGTAGCCCTCTTCATTACTCATTCCTCTGAATTTCTTGAAGTTCTGTCTCTCAGTGCTTGCAGTTTTACTTGAGTTTTAAAATTTTATTTTATTCATTTTCAAGCAGAGAGAGAGAGAGCGCACCAGGGCTACCACCTTTTGGGTCTGGCTTATGTGGGTCCTGGGGAATTGAACCTGGGGCCTTAGGCACTGGAGGCAAGTGCCTTAACCGCTGAACCATCTCTCCAGCCCCTTTTTTTTGGGGGGTGGGTTTCAAGGTAGGGTCTCACTCTAGCCTGGCTGACCTGGAATTCACTATATAGTCTCTCAGGGTGGCCTTGAACTCATGGTGATCCTCCTACCTCTGCCTCCCAAGTGCTGGGATTAAAGGCGTGTGCTACCACGCCCGGCTTTTTTTTTTTTAGTCTAGGTTAACTATTCTTCATGTGCTTGCAGTTGTATATATTATTGATTTTAACCTGTTTTTAATGTTTCTACAATGGTTTACAGTTTTTTAAATAAAACCCATAATAAACTTAATAATTCATAAATTGTCTTTTGTTTTTGTTTTTTTGTTTTTTGAGGTAGGGTCTTGCTCTAGTCCAGGCTGACCTGGAATTCACTATGTAGTCTCAGGGTAGCCTTGAACTCACAGCAATCCTCCTACCTCTGCCTCCTGAGTGCTGGGATTAAAGGCGTGCACCACCACGCCCGGCAAATTGCCCTTCTTGCATCTGACTTTACTAATTCTTTATTAAAGTTGGGACAGAAACCCAAACTTGGGGTTCATAAATTGGGGGGCCCTCATGAACCCTAAAAATCCTGCATCAATGTTGTATGGTATAGAAATCAGGTTTTGATTTGTGACTTGATGTTTCTGAGTTCACTTGTGAATTAGAAGTCTAAAGGTGGACTTAACTAAAAATTAGTAGCTTAATCCTAAAATAAAATTAATTCAGTTCATGGATATATACTACATCACTTCCTAAATAAATAGTATAACTTTCCTAAAATATATGTGTGATTACAAATTTGACCTGAAGAAATCACACATCACCAGTTTTAAACTGGACCATTTATTTCATTAGCTGGGTATGCTGACCCGTGACTGTAATCTTAGTTCTTGGGAGGTAGAGGTTGAAAATCATCCTCTGATAATTCTTCCCATCCCTACCTTAGGGTCTCATTCTAGCCCAGTGTGACCTGGAATTTACTATATAGTCTCAGGGGCTGGCCTTGAACTCACTGCAAGCTCTGCCTTCTGAGTGCATGCCTGGGTTTTGTCCGGTTTCTTAGTCCCAGCAAAGAGAAGTGTTTTCTAGTGTCATATATTTCTTTCCTTTTCAGAGAGATCATTGTGTAGACATGGTTATGGATGCTTTTTACCTTGGTAGTGCTAGCATTGCACTAAAAGGCTTTCCTAGAGTTCTTCCTTTTCCTTGTTTCTGTTATTTATAATTCATTAATTCTTTCATTTGGGTAACCATTAAATCTACCTATTGACCATTGTAGGAAGGAGAAGATGGGGTTGACAGTCTCCAGGTTGCCTCCATCCATTGCCTTTACACATAATCCTTATACTTCTTAGGTACCGGGAAGCCAGTGTTGAAGTGATGGGGATCATGTCTCATTTTGCTGTGATTGAACGTGCCAGCATTGATGAGGCTTATATAGATCTTACTAGTGCTGTACAAGAAAGACTAGAAAAGCTACAAGATCAGCCTATCTCGGCAGACTTGTTGCCAACCACTTACATTGAAGGATTTCCCCGAGGCTCCACAACAACAGAAGATATTGTTCAGAAAGGTACCATAGCTTCTGCTTGCTGCCTTTGAATCCTGCTTTGCTTCATCATGCTGATTCCTTTTTGTATTATTGAAAGGAAACTTAATTTATAGCCTGAATGTATCACAAAGTCTCACATGAAAGGTTATATAATTATCTTTCCAGGTACATTGATGTCAAGAAGCTATGAAATTTGTATGAAAGTAAATCTCTTTAGGTATAACTAAGACAGTTTAGTGTTATCAGCACAACATAGAAGGCTGACTGAATATTCTTTCATGGATAGGCTAATATATACATAGTTTTTGAGGCAGGGTCTTACTCTAGCTTAGACCTAGAATTTACACTGTAGCTCAGGCTGGCCTCAAATTCATAGCAGTTCTCCTGCCTCAGCTTCCCACATATTCAATTAAGTCATGAGCCATCATGCCTAGCTATTAGGTTAATTTGTATTGTCAGTTTCTGTACCTCTTCATTATTAAGCAGTATGAGCTTTTTATTTTTTTAAAAAATATTTTATTTATTAATTTGCAAGGAGGGAGGGAGAGACAGAGAAAGAGCCTCTAGCCACTGCAAACTTTGTGCATCTGGCTTTACAAGGGTACTGTGGAATTGAACCTGGGTCATTAAGCTTTTCAGGCAAGTGCCTTAACTACCAAGCCATCTCTCCAGCCCCCAGTATGAGCTTTTTAAAGAAAGACATTAGGTATGGAGAAATGATTCATTCAGAATTGATAATCAGTTTACAACACATTTATGGTGGTCTATGCAAGCCCATCTTGTTTTGCTGCTTTCTCCTTCAGTAACATTCTCTGACTCATTCACCCACACTCATTTTCTGACACCCACTGATCTATTTGATGTGTATTTATTTCTGTGAGTGAGACAGTATTTTTCTCTTTGCAGTACTTGATATTGAGCCCAGGGCTTCACACCTCATGAGCAAGCATTCTATCACCAAGCCATAACCCTGGCCCAATATGTAGTTTTAATTACAAGGTGATATTATGCTAGTATCAGTTATGTTATATAAACAATATATATTATGGTGAATTAATGATAATTTTTAGAGATCTATGTGGCTGTACTTACATGTAACTGATGACTTCTATTTCTAGCCTAATGAATGGTATAGATCTACCATTTTACAGACTCATTTCCTTCATTGATGAATTCATTCTAATACCCTGTTGTTTGAATTATTGATGTCTTTTTAGTTAGTTAGTTAGTTTGTTTGTTTGTTTGTTTGTTTACAGAGAGAGAGGCAGAGACAAGAAAGACAGAGAATGGGCACACCAGGGCCTTCAGCTGCTACAAACGAACTCCAGAAGCATTCACCACTTTATGCATCTAGCTTTATGTGGGGACTAGAGAATTGAACCTGGGTCATTGGGTTTTGCAGGCAAGTGCCTTAACTGCTGAGCCATCTCTCCAGCCCCATCATAGTTATCTTTATCCTCCTTTATACTAATGCAAAGATTTCCTTGGAAGTGTTTTTAGTAGTGGACTGTTAGATCACAGGAGGTCTACGTGTACTTAGTTTCACCAGGCATTGCCAAATTGCTACCCAGAATCACCGTTACAATTTTTTTTAATGAATTATTGAGTTTATTTGAGGGGAAATCACAATTAGTGGAGTTTTTTTTTTAATTAATTTATTTTTTAATTGTCCATAATGAGTTACATTATTTAATGGGCAGACAATAAGTTGTTATCCCCCGTTCCCCGATGCCCCTCTTCCCCATCCCCGATCAGCTGGATATCCTCCTCCTTGGGTAGTCTGGATCAGTCCTTGGGGCAAGGGACCATGGGTAGACTAGGAGACAGTATACTCGCCCTGGCAGTGCACCAGAGGTGCTGATTTTCATGTTCATATTTTCTCTCCTATTAGGTAGGTCTTGTGTAGGTAACATCAACCCCTGTGATGAGTTATGAGTGTCTTTGTAAAGCACTCCTCCCCTTCCTTTGGCTCATAAGTTCTTTCTGCCACCTCTTCTACAATGGTCCCTGAGTTTTGGAGAGTGTGATAGATATGTTTCACTCCTAAACACTCCACTGTCACATCTCAGCTCTATGTTGAGTTTTGAGTCACTCCAGTGATCACCACCATCTGAAAAAAAGCTTCTCTAGCCAAAAGTGAGAGTAGCATTAATATATGGACATAAACCTACGTATTTAGTGGGCAGTTTGCTGGGCATAACATAATATAGCCAGACAACAAAAGTAGTTTCCCCAATGGGGCTTATGACCTCCTCAGCCATAGGCTTTTTTTTTCTCCCCGTTTTTTGAGGTAGGGTCTCTCTCTAGCCCATTCAGACCTGAAGCTATAGGCCTTTGACTAGGATATCAGTACCAGGCATGAATTTTCTCCCATGGAATAGGCCTCAAATCCAAAAATAGTTGGCTTCCCCCTTAACAGACATACCAACCATTGTACCAGTTGGCACATTTAGCCTGGATGGCCAGCCATAAAACTTTCAGGGTTCACTGCTAGTTAAGACCATTGATGGCTTGCTTTTTTCCACAGGCTGCAGAGCTTTTCCAGCATCATGAGAGCTAATCAATAGGGTAGAGGCTTCCACTCAACTCCAGCTTGATTTCTCAGTGTCCTGTAGCCCAAGTATATGGTGTCTTTAGCAATAGGATCTTACCTTCTAGTTCTGGTTGGCAACCAAGAGCCTTGGCAATATACTATAATATTTTGGAAGCATCACTGGAAGATACCCTGGCACTGAAAATTTCTTATAACAATCTAGGGTTTCTGGGCATAGCATTATCCACCCCTACAGGGTACTTTTTTTTCAAAGTCTTTTATAAGGTGTTTGTTTGCAAAACCTGAAAGGCCTGTTTCAGATCCCCAGTACCCACATAAAGCTAGATGCACAATGTGGAACATGTGTCTGTAAGCTGTTTGCAGCAAAAGGAGGCTTTAGCATGCCTATTCATATTTTCTCTCTCATAAATAGTAAAGTATTTGGGCTAAAGAGATTCCTCAGTGGTTAAAGGCAATTGCTTGCAAAGCTGGATATCCCAAGTTCGATTCACCAGTACCCACATGAAGCCAGATACACAAAGTGACGCTTGTGTCTGGAATTTGTTTGCAGTGGCAGGAGGCCCTGATGTGTCCATTCTCATTCTCTCTTTCAATTTCTATCTTTCTGCTAGTAAATAAATAATAAAAATATTTTTAAAATAAAAAATAAAGTGAAATGTATTTCTGTATTAAAGTAGCACAATTAAATACAGTTGTGTGCCACTTAATAGCAGGGATATGTTCTGGGAAATGTCTCATTAGGTGATTTTATCATTTTTCATCATAGTTAATTACACAAAGCTAGACATGTGGCCTACCACGCACATTAGGCTCTAACGTCATGTACTGTCATATGAGGGTTGTCTGACCAAATATCACTATGTGGCTCATGACCGAAAACAGAACTAATTTTAAAAATGTCTAGGGCTGGGGAGAGGACTCAGCAGTTAGGTTAAAGGTGCTTGTTTGCAAAACCTGTTGGTGTGGGAACGATTCCACAAAGTGCTTCATGCTTCTGGAGTTTATTTGCAGAGACAAGAGGCCCTGGGTGTACCCTTTGATAACACAGCTGGTAGAGTGGAGGACTGTAGACTGAACACAAGAGGCCCTGATGCACCCATCCTCCCCACCTCCCCACTACTTGAGAATAAATAAATAAATTATTTAATAAAGGGCTGGAGATAAAGGGCTCAGCGGTTAAGGCACTTGCCTCCAGTGCCTAAGGCCCCAGGTTCAATTCCCCAGGACACACATAAGCCAGACCCACAAGGTGGTGGCCCTGGTGTGTTCTCTCTCTCTCTCTCTCTCTCTCTCTCTCTGCTTGAAAATGAATAAATAAAATATTTTAAAAAATAATAAAAATGTCTAAATGTGATCTCTCAACCTTTTACAGAGGATATGCGAAAACAAGGCTTACTTCAGTGGCTTGATTCTCTTCAGATTGACAACACCTCCTCTCCAGACCTGCAGCTCACTGTTGGGGCAGTGATTGTGGAGGAAATGAGAGCAGCCATAGAAAGGCAGACTGGTTTTCAGTGTTCAGCTGGAATTTCACACAATAAGGTGAAGGCTTAGCATAGATTTCAAAGAAAAGCATCAATGTCTTTAGTAAAATACAGCAAGGCTAGCCTGCCTGTTTATAGATAGTTTAGTTATTAAGGAAATTGAGGCGATCTTCTACCCTCTCCTCTTCTCCATCCCTCTCCCCTGACCTCACTTAGGGTCTACCCCCATTATTTTTTTTTTAATTTTTATTTATTCGAGAGAGAGAAAGGCAGATAGAATGGGCGTGCCAAGGCCTCCAGCCACTGCAAAGAATTTCAGGTGCGTGCATCAACTTGTGCATCTGGCTTCACATAGGTACTGGGGAATCAAACCCCGGGTCCTTAGGCTTTGTAGGTAAGCACCTTTACCACTTAAGCCCTCCCCTCCTCATGGCCCCTTTCTAGCTTCCTGGCTTCTGCTACTGACTTTTACTCCAACTTGCATGCACATCTAAAAATTCAAAGCTAGGTCCCACATATGAGAGAGTATGCAGCATTGTCTTTCTGATCCTTAGGTACCTCACTTAGTATATTTTCCAGATCCATCCATTTTTCTGTGAATTCATAATTTCATTTTTCTTTATAGCAGAATAAAACTCCACCTCTTCATTATTCATTCATAGGCATCAGGGCTGATTCCATTTCCTAGCTATTATGAATAGCGCAGCAGTAAATAAAAGAGCAAGTATCTCTAGCAATGAGTAGTCTTTAGGATATATGCCAAGGACTGGCACAGCTAGGTCATATCTATTTTTATTTTTAGCTTTCTGAGAAAACACATTGATTTTCATGGTGGCTGTACAAGTTTGCATTCCCACTAATAGTAAATAAGGGTTCCTCTTTCCCCACACCTTTGCCAGTATTTGTTGTATGTGATTTTTGCAGGTAGTCATTCTGACTATGGTAAGATGGAATCTCCAAGTAGTTTTCTTTATTCCATTTTTATTTAGTTTTTGCTTGTCTCTATGTGTGAGGTGTATGCATGTATATGTGCCCTTGCAGCACCCCATCAGCTCTCCTGCAGTGGGGTATGCTCACGTACAGTGGCCTAATTGGAATGTCAGGTTGCCATGTTCTATTATTTGTCTACCAGTTCGTGTTTGAGCCTGAGTCTCTTATTGATCCCTGAGCTTGCTGGGTATGTATGTATTTATTTATTTTTGCAAGCTTCATTGATTCTCAGTTCTTTGTTCCCCACAGGACTGGGGTTACAGATGTAATGAATAGTCATGCCCAGCTGCTTGGGTTCTGGAGTTGTGCAGGAAGCATACTTAAGCAATCTGTCCAGTTCTCAAAGTAGTTTGTTTATTTATTTTATTTGTGTGTGTGTGTATACACCAAGGCTTCTTGATGGTGCAAACTAACTGCAGATGTATGTGCTGCTTTTTGCATCTGGCTATACTTGGGGACTGGGCTGGTAGGCTTTATAAGCAAGTGCCTTTAAACCTCTGAGCCAGCCTTTAAACCTCTGAACCAGCTCCTCAGCCCCAAAGTAGTTTTAAATATTAACCTTATTTTACTTTTTGAATATTTTTGTATTGTCATTTTTGGTGTGTGTGCAGGTGTCAGGTTTATATGTATATTCATGCATGTGGAGCCCAAAGGACCTCCTTGGGTGTTGTTCCTTAGGTGCTGTCCTGTTTTGTTTGTTTTTTCTAGAGAGGGTCTCACTCTAGCCCAGGCTGGCCTCAAAATAATGGTGATCCTCCTACTTCAGCCTCCTGAGTGTGGGGACTTAAACTTTTGTTAAAACAGAGTCTCTCTGTACTAGAAATTGTAAAGTAGGCTAGACTGGCTGACCAGTGGGCCCCAAGGATCAGCTGTCTTCCCTGCACTGGGATTACAAGCCCAAACCACCACTCCTAGCTTTTTATGTGGGTTCTGGGGATCAAACTCAGCTCATCATGCTTGCTAAGCAAGCAGTTTACCAATTGATCTATCTCACCAGCCCACTTTTTTGTTTGTTTGTTTTTCGAGGTAGGGTGGTATGGCTCTAGACCAGGCTGACCTGGAATTCACTATGTGGTCTCAGGGTGGCCTCGGGTGATCCTCCTACCTCTGCCTCCTGAGTGCTGGGATTAAAGGTGTGTGGCTGACACCAGGTTTTTTTTTTTTTTTTTTTTTTTTAGGTAAAATCTTAGGTAGCTAAAGCTGGCTTTGAACTTACTGTGTAGCCAGGGATGGCCTTTGAACTCCCAGTCATCCTGCCTTTATCTCTTAAGTACTGTGATTAAAGGCACATGTGCCACAACACTGGCTTCATTACCTTGTTTTCTTACTCCTATTGCCTGAGTGTTTTATGTTTCTGCCTATTCCCACTTTTCTAATGGGAGGAATAAGAGAAAGGCAGCAGTAAACCTTTATTAATTTGGGCTATGATATTTAAAGAACACAGACAATTTTCAGTAATCCAGAGGCAGAATAACTGATTTAAAACTATGAATACAGGGCTGGAGAGATGGCTCAGCAGTTAAGGCACTTGCCTCCAGTGCCTAAGGCCCCAGGTTCAATTCCCCAGGACCCACATAAGCCAGACCCACAAGGTGATGGCCCTGGTGCGCGCTCGCGCTCTCTCTCTCTCTCTCTCTCTCTCTCTCTCTGCTTGAAAATGAATTTTAAAAACTACGAATACAGTAAGAACATGGGGTCTTTATTCCTCTTTCAAGGGTCAGTAATTGGGCAGTGGCTGATTATCTTTGGTTGCTACTTTATCCTTCTCCCTCTAACAGAAGGAAAGTTTTCAAACTGCCCAGAATTTTTTTTTTTTTCATTTTTGGTGTGTGTGCATTTCTGGTTGTATGAAGGGAGGGAAATAATAGTCCCAATATAATTTAAACCAGACTAATTGCTACATAATAGAAATTACTAAAGAATCTTGCTAGTGAGTCTAAGGAATTATTCATGCAGACATACACATCTATGATCCTTTTCTTTTTGGATATGGTCTCACTATGTAGCTCAGGCTCACTTTGGACTTGCTTTAATTCTCCTGCTTCAGCCTCCTAAGTGTTGTAATTATAAGCATGGGCTAACCGTGCCCAATAGAAAAGAATACATACACACACACTTTTTTCTATTTTTTGGCTTTTTGAGGTAAGGTCTTGTTCTAAGTCCAGGCTGACCTGGAATTCACTCTGTAGTCTCAGGGTGGCCTCATGTTCCTGGCGATCCTCCTGAGTGCTGGTGTATTCAAGGCCTGCAGCGCCACGTCCACGCCCAGCTTTGTGTCAGTGCTATTTGTTTGTTGCAGCATGTTTTATGAACACAATGAGGAATGAATCTTTCTTGTTTTTAAAACTTGTTGAAATGGGAGATCCTCAAGGAAAAGATGAGAAAGAAAAATTACTAGCGGAAAGCTAAAAGTGGAAAAGTTACAGGAAAATCGATGAGAACAAAAGTGGAAATTTTTCCACTTTTTTTTTTTTTTTTTTTTTGCAAAATGCAAAGCTTTTAGATGTGTTGATTTTTCTGGTTTTATTTTTCACTGTGAAAACTATTAGGTATAGCCCTGATCCATGCCTTTGTGTGCACATGTTTTAATACTTGCCAACTCTGCCTAGGTGGATTAGTAATATTAAGATTTTTATTATTTTGTATGCTTTCAGGTCCTGGCAAAACTGGCTTGTGGTCTAAACAAGCCAAACCGCCAAACCCTGGTTTCACATGGGTCAGTCCCACAGCTGTTCAGCCAGATGCCAATTCGCAAAATGTAAGTGTTCAGGATGGACCTTCAATTTCATCATGTTCATGTGAAGTTGCTCTCTGTGTGTAGTTTTTTCCTCATAAAGGATTGAGTTGGGGAAAACAAGTACAAGCGAGTCAACAAAGATGGGCTGGGGAAATGGTTTAGTGGTTAAAGGCACTTGGTTGCAAAGCCTGCTGGCCGAGGTTCAATTCCCTAATACCCACTGAAGCCAGATGCACAAAATGGAGCACACATCTGGTGTTTGCAAGATGCAAGAGATCCTGGCTTGTCCAAATTCTCTCCACAAAAAAAAAAAATAATGATGATGATTTAAAGGCTGGGCCTGGTCACCCATGCCTAGTCGTACACTTGGGAGGCAGAGGTAGGAGGTATTAAGTCTAGTAATATGTAACAAATAGGATTTTTACTTCTTTTGGGAGGAGGGGGAACTTGAGACATGATCTCACTCTGTAGCCCAGCTGGCCTAGAATTCATTGCAGCCCATACTGGCCTCAAACTTGTGATGATCCTTCTCAGTGCTTCTACTTCAGCCTTGTAAGTGTTGGGATTACAGTTGTGAGCTACACTCCCACCTGTAATTTTGCTTTTCTTTACTATCAAGTCAAGGTTTTCTTTTTATATGTTTATTTATTTATGTTCTGAGACAGCCTCTTATTCTGTAGCCAAGGCTGGCCTCAAACAGTCATCCTGTCTCAGTCTCCTAAGTGCTGGAATTACAAGTGTGACCCACCACACTTGGATAAAAACAGGGCTTACACTGTTGAAGAGACAAGATACGGCAATTTAACAACATAAAAATATGGCAATTTAAAGCAACAGTGAAAATACTATCACAAGTCTTTTTGCATGTCAGTATTTGCTAACTGAATTATGCAGGTAGCTTCCAAAGAGGCAGTTCCTTATTGCAGAGAAAAACATCCAACCAGACACAGTTTATGTGAGGAAGAGATTATTTCAGGTGTATAGATCCAGGAAAAGTTCCCTTAATTGCAGAAGCTGCATTTCTATACATCCAGAGAGAAATAACTGCAGCAAGGAAACCACCAATACAAACATCAGAGCTCAAACTGCTCTCTCCACACCTTTGGGCTGGTGTTCAGATCCGCCCCCCCAGTGACACATCCCCTCTAGCAAGAGTCTGTTTGCTAGGGTCACAAGTAGGAAGTTTCATCAAAGATGCCTGAGTTGGGCTGGAGAGATGGTGTTTGTCTGCAAAGCAGAAGGACCCGAGTTCGATTCTCCAGTGCCCACATAAAGCCAGATGCACAAAGTGGCCCATATGTGTCTGGAGTTTGTTTGTAGTAGCTGGAGGTCCTAGTGGGTCTATTCTCTCTGTCTGCCTCCCTTCCTCCCTCTCCCCCCCCCTCTCTCTGAAATAAAATATCTGAAAAAAATAAGTACCTGAGTCTATGGGGCCATTCAAGCTACCTCATTCACACAAGAAAGAAACTAATCAGAGAAAGATTTATGAAGAGAGTATCTGAAAGTTAATCATGAACAATAGAGCAGTCCTGGAGAAGGTTTGGATTTTTTGCAGAAGGGAATATATGAAGGTATTTTTCAGTGAACTGAGATGTGACATAGTTTTTATTGATGAAGATAAGTAATGGAAACACTGAAAAGTTAAGTTCATGATGAATTATAGGTTGTTTTGAAGGCCAGGCAGAAAAATTTTAAACATGAAAAGATTTGTTTTGGGTTTGAAATTTCAATCTCTAAATGGGACAGTAGGTCTGGCACAATTGACATTTTTATATTCTTTTATACAGTTGGCTTTATAGCTGATCAATGATGAATCTTGTATTTTTACTGTTAATCTTCCTATTCAGGTTCTAGCTTTATATTGGCTAATTAGGAATTTACAGGACTAATACATGCTTTTTATTTTGTTTTTTTTTTTTTTTTTTAAAGAAAGTGTCTCATTCTAGTCCAAGCTGGACTGGAGCTCACTTTGTAGCCATGACTGGCCTTGAACTCTAAGCGACCCTTCTACCTCACCTGGAATTCAAGGCATGAGCCACCATGTCCTGGCTTCATGCTCTCAGTTTCTCTGAACCTTTAGGAGAGCTGTAACAGTAGGATGTCCTTTATGTTCTTGGTTAACTATATATTCATGATGTAACCTATCAATTCTTTGTCTTCTTTGTTAGCCGTAGTCTTGGAGGGAAGCTAGGAGCTTCTGTCACTGAAATCCTTGGAGTAGAATACATGGGTGAGCTGACTCAGTTCACAGAATCTCAGCTCCAGAATCACTTTGGAGAGAAGAATGGGTAAGTGGTAGTGATATTATTTTCTATTTTAACTTTAAGAAAGCAGCATTTTCTTTGCCTCTATATTATACTGGAATTGAGAAGAGCAAGAGTATGTAGCTGAGGGTGGCCTTGAACTCCTAATCCTCTTGTTTCTACCTTTCCAGTGCTGGGATTATAGTTGTGTACCACCACACCCAGCTGTTAGCTTTTTCTCTAGGAATTGGGAAGGTGGTAAAGCACTTGCTGCACAGGTATGAAACTCTGCTTGGATCCCCAGAACCCATGTAAAGCTGGACATAGTAGCATGTGTCTGTAATCCCAGTGCTTTTATTGTGAGATGGGAGGCAGAGGCAAGAATGCCTGGAAGCTCCAGGGCCAGCCAGTCTAACATCCTTGGCAGCAAACAAAGAGACTCTGACTCCACAAGGGGGAGCAAAGACCTACACTTGAGGTTGTCCTCTGACCTCCACACGTGTGCTGTGGCATGTGCTCGCCTGCATTCATACATACAAAAAACAATCAGAAAGAGAAAAATTAGGGCTGGAGAGATGGCTCAGCGGTTAAGGCACTTGCCTCCAGTGCCCAAGGCCCCGGGTTCAATTCCCCAGGACCCACATATGCCAGACCCACAAGGTGGTGGCCCTGGTGTCCTCTCTCTCTCTCTCTCTCTCTCTCTCTCTCTCTCTCTCTCTCTGCTTGAAAATGAATGAATAAAATATTAAAAAAAAAAAGAAAGAGAAAAATTAGTTACTTCCACCTTAAAGTCTTCTGTTGGTTTTCTTAGGTCTTGGCTATATGCTATGTGCCGAGGGATTGAACATGATCCAGTTAAACCCAGACAACTACCCAAAACTATTGGCTGTAGCAAGAACTTCCCAGGGAAAACAGCTCTGGCTACTCGGGAACAGGTAAGCAGGAATTCTTGACAGAACACTGCCTCCTTCAAAGGGGTTAGTAGGTAGGCTTTGATAGCTGTAGATGATTTGCTAATTTACGTGGGACCTTTATTTTTAAAGTTCCAAAAGATTTTATTATAGAAAGCACCTACAAGAGCCTAAGAGAAGGAAGGAAGTGCAGAACTCCTGCCCAACTGGACAGGAGCGAGTTCCCGGAAAATGGAAAAGCTCCAAGTTTTATCTTTTTGATAGGTGGAAACTTCAAAAATCTAGTATACTTTTCCTGTTTGAATTCTTCAGAACTGAAACATACTGAACTTTACCTGGTGGCATGCCAGCAGGCAGAGAAAAGAAAATCTGAGCTGAGCATGGTGGCACATGTAATCCCAGCACTCAGAAAGCTGATGCAATTATATTGTGTGTTTGAGGCCAGCCTGGGTTGCATAGCAAGATCCTAATGACAGGGTGGGGGAGACTTTTCCTTTTTTGTTCAGATAGGGCTGTGCTCTGCAGCCCAGGCAGACCTTGAACTCTTATCCTCTCAATTCTGGGATTATAGGTGTGCACCACTTTGCCTGGCTGAAAATGAAAATTTAGAACCAGAAGAAAGAGGACTGAGGACTGAGATTTCTATGACCTGGTTATAGGGAGTCATTGGTGCATAAGTCCCTATGAGTTAGAACTGAACAAATCAACTGTTTCATGTATAGCATGCCTATTTAAATGAAAGACTGAAGTGACTACTGTTTTAGGTACAATGGTGGCTCTTGCAGTTAGCCCAGGAACTGGAGGAGAGACTGACCAAAGACCAAAATGATGTAAGACTTTCTTTCTTATTTCTGGGATGTGCTTTGGGATTTAAATACCAGCTGCTCTCTATCATAAGGAGAAGGAAGAAAAATAGAAGGGCTGGGGAGATGGCTCAGTGGTTAAAGGCACTTGCTTGCAAAGACTGGTGGCCTGGGTTCTGTTCCTAGCACCCATGTAAAGCCAAATACACAAAGTGAGCATATATCTGGAGTTCATTTGTAGTATTGAGGCGCTAGCATACCCATTCTATCTCTCTCTCAAATAAATAACTAAAAGTATTTTTTTAAGGTAAAGATAGCTGGGTGTGGTGAGCATACCTTTAATCCTAGCACTCGGGAGGCAGAGGTAGGAAGATCGCTGAGTTCAAGGCCACCCTGAGACTACATAGTGAATTCCAGGTCAGCCTGGGCTAGAGACCCCCCTAACTCAAAAGAAAGAGAGAGAGAGAGAGAGAGAGAGAGAGAGAGAGAGAGAGAGAGAGAGAGAAAAAGAAAGAAAGAAAGAAAGAAAGAAAGAAAGAAAGAAAGAAAGAAAGAAAGAAAGAAAGAGGTGTGATTGGGGGGAGAGGGCTGGGAAAATAGTTGAGCAGTTAAAGGCACTTGCTTACAAAGCCTGCTGGCCCAGTTTCGATTCCTCAGAACAAAAAGCAGCACATGCATTTTGAGTTCATTTGCAGCAGCAAGAGGTTCTGGCTCATCCATATTCACTCTCTCTTTCTCTTCCTCCCCTCTCTCCTTATGAATAAATAAATAAAAAGAAAAGAAATGGCATCAGTCTAAGGAATTTTAAGATTTTTATTTATTTTTTTTATTGTCCATAGTGAGTTACATTATTTAATGGGCAAACAATAAATTGTTATCCCCTGTTCCCCAATGCTCCTTTCCCCCATCCCCAATCAGCTGGAAATCCTCCTCCATGAGCAGTCTGGATCAGTCCTTGGGGCTGGGGACCAAGGATAGCCTAGGAGTCAGCCCGGTTCTGCCGGCCCTAAGATTTTTTTTTTTAAGATGGTCTGGTTATGTAGCCCAGGCTGGCTTCAGATTTGCCAAGATCCTCCTGCATCTCCCAAGTGCTGGAATTACAGGCATAAGCCATGAGCCACCATGCTTACTTATGAATTCTTTCTTTTCACATAGACCCATACAACTCAACATAGTCATAACTGTGGATGTAGCTCAGTTGGTTTGAGTTCAATCCCCAGATGTTGAAAGGTGGAGGCAAAAGGATCACAACTTCAAGGTCATCCTCAACTTCATAGCAAATCTGAGGCCAGCCTTCCATATAGCAATTTTAGTGTGCTTCAGAGTTGTTCAACTATACTCCAGACCCTATATAAAAAACAGACTGAGCATGTCAATATGATCTTTGGAAGCCTAGCTTTGTAAGCATATCTTCCTCTACTGTCTTTTTAAAAAAATTTTTTAAATATTTTATTTATTCATTTTCAAGCAGAGAGAGAGAGAGCGCACCAGGGCCATCACCTTGTGGGTCTGGCTTATGTGGGTACTGGGGAATTGAACCTGGGGCCTTAGGCACTGGAAGCAAGTGCCTTAACTGCTGAGCCATCTCTCCAGCCCTACTGTCATTAATGTTTGATTCCTCTTTTCAATTTCATCTAAATTTTGCAACTCTAAATATATAGTGGTCTTCATGAGGGTACATAACCACTAGTTTTAAAGGCAGCATTTTAAGTCAAATGACATCTGACAGTATGTTTTCGCCTTTTAAAAGCCTTTTTAAGAAAAATTTTTTTTAGGCGGGGATGGTGGCACATGCCTTTAATCCCAGCACTAGGAAGGCAGAGGTAGATCACTGTGAGTTTGAGGCCAACCTGAGACTACAGAGTGAATTCCAGGTCCACCTGTGCTACAGTGAGACCCAACCTTGAAAAAATATATATATCAGTCTGGGCATGGTGGCGTGCGCCTTTAATCCCAGCACTCAGGAGGCAGAGGTAGGAGGATCACTGTCATGGTTTGATACAGGTGTCCCCCGCAAACAAATGAATGTGTACTGATAGATCGATCCTCAGCTGATGGCAATTTGAGTATTACAACCTCACTAGAGCTGTGTTGTTGGGGCGGGCTTATGGGGGTTATAAGCCAGCTTCCCCTTGCCAGTATTTGGCACACCTTCCTGCCACTGTTTGCAGTGCCGTGGCAGAGGTGATGTCCAGCCCCCTGCTCATGCCATCGTTTTCCCTGCCAGAATGGAGTCTCCCCTCGAGTCCGTAAGCCAAATAAACCCATTCTTCTACAAGCCACTTTTGTTTGGGTTCTTTCTGCGCAGCAACTAGAAAGCTGACCGCAACAATCACCATGAGTTCAAGGCCAGCCTGAGAATACGGAGTGAATTCCAGGTCAGCCTGGGCTAGAGTGAGATCCTATCTCAAAAAAAAAAATAGATTAAAAAAAAAATCAAAATTCTAGACAGTTCATATAAATAGAATCATGCAATATATGACTTTTTCTGACTGAAAAGTCTTTTCACTTAATGTTTTCGAAGCTCACTCATATTGTAGCATATCATATCAGTAATTATTCCTGTTTATGGCTAAGTTTATTATATGGAAGTAACACATTTTGTTTATTCATTCATCAGTGTATAGATATTGGGACTGGGGCTGGAGAGATGGCTCAGCAGTTAAGGCACTTGCCTCCAGTGCCTAAGGCCCCAGGTTCAATTCCCCAGGCCCCATATAAACCAGACCCACAAGGTGGTGGCCCTGATGCTCGCGCTCTCTCTCTCTCTCTCTCTCTCTCTCTCTCTCTCTCAAAAATGAATAAATAAAATATTTTTTTAATATTTTATTTATTCATTTTCAAGCATTGAACCGGGGCCTTAGGCACTGGAGGCAAGTGCCTTAACCGCTGAGCCATCTCTCCAGCCCTAAAATATATATTTTTTTAATAAATAAATAAAATAGATATTGGGATTGTTTCCACTGTTGGCTATTATGAATAATGTTGCTATATAAACATTCATGTACATGATTTTGTAGACACATTTTCTTAATTTTTTAAATATTTTATTTATTTGAGAAAGAGAGAGAGAGAGAGAGAGGCAGACAGAATGGGCACGACAGGGCCTCCAGCCACTGCAAATGAACTCCAAACACATGCGCCCTTTTGTGCATTTGGCTTTATATGGGCACTGGGGAATTGAACTCAGGTCCTTCTGCATTGCAGGCATAAATGCCTTAATGGCTAAGCCATCTCTTCAGCCCTGTAGACACATTTTCTTCCTAGGAGTGTAATTACCGGGTCACTGTGTTGCTGTGTTTTATCATCTTGGGAAATTGACAGAACTGCTTTCTATAGTTGCTGTGTCATTTTTATATCTCTATTAGCAGTGTAAAGAGGGCTCTAGTTTTTTCCTCCTTTAGTTGCTGTCCTTTTAAATTTTAACCATGCCTGTGGATATGAAGTGCTAGCTCACTGTGGTTTTTAATTTTCTTTTTAATTTCTTATATATTTAATTTTTTTGTTTTGTTTTGTTTTTAGAAGTAGGGTCTTACTCTAGCCCAGACTGACCTGGAATTCACTATGTAGTCTCAGCTGGCCTCGAATTTACAGTGATCCTCTTACCTCTGCCTCACAAGTGCTGTGATTAAAGGTGTGTACCACCATGCCAAGCTCTTAAATTTTTATTGACAACCTCCATACATATAAACAATGTACCCTCATCATAATCTCCTCCCACACTTTTTTTTTTTTTTTTTTTTTTTTTTTGAGGTAGGGTCTTCTTGCTCTAGCCCAGGCTGACCTGGAAATCACTATGTAGTCTCAGGGTGGCCTCAAATTCACCACCGTGAGCCTCCTACCTCTGCCTCCTGAGTCCTGGGATTAAAGATGATTGCCACCATGCCCTGGTCTTTTTGTTTTTCGAGGTAGGGTCTTGTTCTAGTCCAGGCTGACCTGGAATTCACTATGTAGTCTCAGTGTGGCCTTGAACTCACGGCAATCCTCCTACCTCTGCCTCCCGAGTGCTGGGATTAAAGGTGTGCGCCACCACTCCTGACAGATTTTTTTTTTTTTTTTTAAACGGAGCATAAATTTTGCCTTCCTTTCTCAGGGCTATGTTAATTTTCTATTGCTCCATTTTGGTATGCATGTTGCCTAAGATAACACTTGATTTGCATTTTCGTATAATCATATTTTCTGTGCTTATTGGCTTTTGTGTATCTTCTTGACCTTTTTTCAAATTGAGTTGTTTATTGAGCTTTACCAGTTTTTTATAGGGCTAGAGAGATGTCTCAGTGGTTAAGTGTACTTCCTGCACAAGCATGAAGGCCTGAGGGGGCCCAAGACCACCTGAGTTTGAATCTCCAGAACCCATATAAACAGCTGAGTACAGCCATATGCATATCTGTAATTCCCAGTCTTGTGGAGAGGGGAGACCAAAGAATCACCAGGGCTTGTGAATGGCAAGCTCTGAAATTGATGAGAAACTCCATTGCAAGGAAAAATCAGGTGGAAATGATGTCTTCTCCAGCTGCCACAGGTGAGACCAAAGGTGCTGCAGACACGCCATGATGTGCTGTATCAGCACACACACATGCATGCACCCCCCCCCACACACACACACACACACACGAGTTTTTTATATACTCTGGATACAAGTCCCTTGTCAGATAAGTGATTTGCAAATATCTATTCCATGGGTTTTCTTTCCATTTTCAATGGTTTGATGTACCCCTCCTTGTGAAACACCTTAGAACCCTACAAGTTTATACTTTGACTAACCATGTAAAAGCACTTGTTGGCTCCTTTTTAGCAGGAATAGGTGGTAGATGCTCCTTTGATAGGCAGTTGTGTTCCTGGCCTATTGAACTTTGCCCACTGGGTATCACTGAGTTTTCACCTCTTCTGTATGCCCATGGGACTTCCCACTCCATATCTCTTGCAACACAGGAATCCCTGAAAGTTAATGCCTTTAAGCTTCAAGTAGTTTTATAGAGAAGGAATGTAGAGATGCAACAGATCTGTCATTTCACTGTTTAAAACATTCTGGTGGCTTCCCTTCATACCTAAGAAATACATTTCACCTTCTTCCAGAGGCCTTCCCCAATTATTCTGTCAAGAGCCTCCATCGTTTTCTGTCTTAACTTGCTTTTTTCTGAAACGCTGATCTCTATAGTCAGTTCTAGGATGACTTTTTTTTCTTTTTTGTTTTTTCGAGGCAGGATCTCACTCTAGCACAGGCTGACCTGGAATTTACTATGTAGTCTCAGGGTGACCTCAAACTCAACAGTGATCCATCCATCTACCTCTATCTCCGAGTGCTGGGACTAAAGGTTTTTAAAAACAACATATTTTAGCCGGGCGTGGTGGCACACGCCTTTAATCCCAGCAGAGGTAGGAGGATTGCTGTGAGTTCAAGGCCACCGAGACTACAGAGTGAATTCCAGGTCAGCCTGGACTAGAGCGAGACCCTACCTCGAAAAGCCAAAAAAAAAAAAAAAAACATATTTGGTGCTGGGGAGATGGCTCAGTGGATAAAGCACTCACTACTGAATCAGGAGTACCTGAGTTCGAGCCCCAGGCCCCACATGAAAAGCTGGAAGCCCTCGTAGGTTTCCATAATCCCACAAGCTGATAGTGAAATGGGTGGTGAAGACATGAACACACAAAAAATAATAAAAAGTAACATTTTTAAAAATTGCATGATGGGCTGGAGAGATGGCTCAGCGGCTAAGGTACTTGCCTCCAGTGCCTAAGGCCCCGGGTTCAATTCCCCAGGACCCACATAAGCCAGACCCACAAGATGGTGGCCCTGGTGCTTCCCCTCTCCCTCCCTCCCCCCCTCTCTCTCTGCTTGAAAATGAATAAATAAAATATTTTTTTAAAAAAAATTGCATGAGCCGTGCGTGGTGGTGCACGCCTTTAATCCCAGCACTGGAAAAACCAAAAAAAAAAAAAAAAATTGCATGAGGGCTGGAGAGATTACTCAGCGGATAAGGCACTTGCCTCCAGTGCCTAAGGCTCAATTCCCCAGGACCCACATAAGCCAGCCCCACAAGGTGGTGGCCCTGGTGCTCGTTTGCGAGCTCTCTCTCTCTGTATCTCTCTGCTTGAAAATGAAAAAATATTTTTTTAAAAAATTGCATGAGAGGGCTGGAGAGATGGCTCAGCGGTTAAGGCATTTGCCTCCAGTGCCTAAGGCCCCCGGTTCAATTCTCCAGGACCCACATAAGCCAGACCCACAAGGTGGTGACCCTGGTGCGCTCTCTCTCTCTCTCCCTCTCCCTCCCTTTGTATATCTCTGCTTGAAAATTAATAAATAAAATATTTTTTTTAAAAAATTGCATGAGAGAGAAAGTATGTGTGTAAGGGTACACCAGGGCCTTTTGCTACTGCAAACAAACTCCAGCATGTGCCACTTTGTGCATTTAGCTTTGCAAGCAAGTGCCTTAACTCTCCCCAGCCCTGATTATCTTTTGCTTATTATCTATAGTTCCTGTTACAACATAAGGTCCATGGAAGTTTTGGACTTTTTCTTCTTTTAGGAATTCTCTTGAGGTGTACAGTAGGCACTCAGTTATAGTTACAGGGTTTATTACTCCTCTATAATTACCAAATTATATTCTCTCAAGATACACATCTCTAGAAATATGTTTTATTCCCCAAAGTAATTGTGCTCATGGCTTATTTGTATGTTAGATACTGCATCTCACTAGCATCTTTTGATTTTTGAGGGGATACTTAAAAAAAACTGGAATTTTTGGGGGGCTGGAGAGATATAAAATTGGATGTGCCTCTTAACTATTTTTGGTCTCAATCCTTTTCCACATACAGAATGACAGGGTGGCCACCCAGTTGGTCGTGAGCATTCGTGTACAAGGAGACAAACGTCTCAGTAGCCTGCGTCGTTGCTGTGCCCTAACTCGCTATGATGCTCACAAGATGAGCCAGGATGCATTTGCCACCATCAGGAACTATAATACTTCTGGAACCCAAGCTGAATGGTGAGTTGCTTTTTTTCTAATTCATCTTCTCAAAAGAGACTGAAGCTGGGTCTGGGTAGATATGGCTCTGTGAGTAAAGTGCTTGCCACACAATTATGAGGACCTGATACCTAAACCTCAGCACCTACGTAAAAGCCCATCATGGTTATGTGCTTCTGTAATCCTGTGCTGGAGAAGTGGAAGCAAGGAGGATCTTTGCTGGCTAGCTAATTTAGCTGACTCCATGAGTTCTAGGTCCAGGCTCACTCTGAAAAAATAAGGTGGAGAGCAACACCTGACATCAGCCTCTGGCTTCCACAGGCATACATGTACACATATATGAACATATATATATATGAACTGCTCTTCCAGCAGGGGTAGGTTCTTTGTGACTCAGACAACAGCAGCCCCACCTAGTACAGAGGGATGAGCAAGCTCTAAGGGAGAATTCAGACACAAGGCAGCTCAGCTGCAGCTTCTTTGCCTATACTTGGTGCATTCTGATTGGGATGGAGGAAATGGGAACCAGTGCTATCCCTGCCTGTATCAGCTTGCTCTATAGAAGCCTGCATGCGAATAGAGATTATCTTCTCAACTATTTGATTATTCTACCTTAAAGAAATCTTTTCTATTTCCCTTACATGCCTTCCTCCTCTCTTCTTCCCTTCTCCAGAGCTTAGGATAGGACCCAGGACCTCTTGCATGCTAAAGCACATGCTCTGCCATTGAGCTGTATCCCCACTCCCTCAAAAATGACCTTTATGCATAGATTTTTTACAAACTCTACTAGTGTTATAGTGTCGTATTTAATAAGCTTAACTTCTGTTGGTCATGAAATATAACCAAATACATGATAAAAGGTTTTTGTGTCATGTTCATTTTCTATCTAGATATTGATGATTTTCAGAACTTTAATCCTCCTCCACCTCCCAAGTGTGCAACACCCTGTTAAAGCAGTGCTGGAGATCCATTCCAGGGCTTTATGCATGCTAGACAAGCACTCTACCAACAATACCCCCAGCCTCAGAAATCTTTATATTTAAGAGGACTGGATATTGGGAATGGTAGAATTGCCCTAATATGCTCAGGCTAGTCACCTGAACCAGTATGCTTTGGCTGGTCACCAAATCAGGAGCTCTCAAAGTAGCAGTGATTGCAGCAGCCCCTAGGAAACTGTTAGAAACACAAATTCTTTGCCCATGCCAGGTCTGCTTTCTTTGCATTTGAAAAAGTTAGAGAAGCGTATGTAATAAAGGATAGCTTCTCATGGTAGAACCAAATTCCTAGTCATTTATGAATTGAATCTGTGAAATAGACTTGTTGATGATATCCTTGTTCTGTTACCTTGTCTACAGGTCCCCTCCTCTCACAATGCTCTTCCTCTGTGCTACCAAATTCTGTGTTTCTGCCCCTTCAGCTAGCACAGACATCACCGTCTTCTTGAGCAGTGACTCAAGTTCTCTGCCAAAGGTGCCAATTAGCAGTTCAGAAACCAAGACCCAGGGAAGTGGTCCAGCTGTGCCAGCCACTAAAAAACCAACCACCTCTCTGGAGTCATTCTTTCAAAAGGCTGCAGAAAAGCAAAAAATTAAAGAAAATTCAGTTGCATCTTTTACCACCCCCACAAGCAATTCACCATCCAAGCCCTCATTACTTTTCCAGACCAGTCAAACTACAGGAACTGAGCCCTTCTTTAAGCAGAAGAGTCTACAGATAAAACAGAAACAGTTCAATAATTCTACAGCCTCTTTCTTTCCACAAAACCTACAGTCCAACTCTGAAGGGTTACCAAACTCTTTACCAACAGAGTCTGCAGATGGTGTTTCTATTTGTGCAGCAGCATTGAAGCCAGAATCCTCTAAAGCAATCCTCGAAGAGATGGATTTGGCTCAGAGCAGTCCAAACTTGACTGCTTTGTCAGCCTCCGAGTCTCTGGAAGTGGCTCAAAAAGCAACCAACACCCTTCCTCTTATGGCTTCTGAGGACCAAGTACGTTGTGAGAAGTGTGGCTCCCTGGTACCAGTGTGGGAAATGCCAGAACACATGGACTACCATTTTGCACTGGAGTTGCAAAAATCCTTTTTGCAGCCTCACACCCCCAAACCACAGGTGGTTTCTGCCACATCTCCTCAGGGCAAAAGAAGTCACAAGAGCTCTTCTGCCTCCAATAATAAACGTCCTAGGCCTGGGGGCATGCAGACATTGGAATCATTTTTTAAACCACTAACACATTAGTGTTGCCTTCAGGCTTTCTGGAGGGCTTTACTATTTTTTCTATAACCTGAGAAATGAAAATTTTAATGCAAACAAATCCAGGGCTGGAGAGATGGCTCAGCACTAATGGTACTTGCTTGCAAGGCTTCATAGTCCATTCTCCAGTACCCATGTAAAGCTACATGTGACAATGGACCCTGGTGTGCTCATACCTCTCTCTCTCTCTCTCTCTCTCTCTCTCTCTCTCTCTCTCTCTCTCTAGTAATAGGTCAAGGGTCCCATCTCTTCCTATGGGATTCTGATTCTGTTGCTGAAAAACTAAAAATCTAGCCTGAGTTTTTAAATCTTTAGGTAAACAGTAATATATAGTAAAAGTGTGTGTGGAGAGGAGTGGCTTACATCTAAGAGACCTAGTTCCAAACTCCCTCTACCTCTTCCAATATGGCTTTGAGCCAGTCACTAATTTATACTTATCTGTGAAAGTGAGGCAATTACCTTACAGATTGAAGATAAAAATGATGTCTTTAGGAACTAGGATGTAACTCAGAAGTAGACTTCCTGCTTAGTAAGGCCAAAAAAGTATCTGATCACAGCACTTGGAAGGCAGAGTTATGAGGATCACTGTGAGTTCCAGGCCTGAGAATACATAGTGAATTCCAGGTCAGCCTGGGCTAGAGCAAGACCCGACGTGGGGGGGGGGGGATACGCCAAACTTAAAGTTGGCATAGAAAAGGATCTGAATTTTAGAAAAACTAAAAAATGGGGCTGGGATATAGCTTAGAGTTAAGAGTGCATGCCCAGCATGTGCAAGGCCCTGGGTCTTTCTTCCCACCTTAGGTCTCAGGTGACAGTTTGAAGCCCTGAAAGCACTAACTAGGGCAGGGCTCTGTACACAGGAGCTGCTTCTTAAGTAGGGGATTTGATGTCAGTAAGTGCCCTCGTGGCCCTTACCTTTTCACTACAACGTAGGAGACTGCTCCTGGGCCAGTTTCAGTTGGGTAAGTCCTGGTCGGAACTAGAACAAGTGTGTCATTTGGAGCTTGTTAGAACAGTCAGTATCCTAGAAATAAAACTTCCAGCGTGAGTCTTAAGCTTGTGGGAATGCTGATCTAAAGCCAGATGTGGTGGGGGTGAGACCCCGCCTCAACAAAACCAAATAAAAAACACAAACATAAGAGCTAAGGGATTGGGACCTTAGGGTCACTTAATTCCCTATGAAGTATGAATATAGAGGGTTTTAAAAAATTTCATTTGCAAGCAGAGGGGAGGAGGTGCCTCTCACCACTGGAAAAGAAACCCGGAAGCTTGAGCCACTTTGCATCTGACTTTACATGGGTACTAGGGAATTGAACCTAAGCCATTAGGCTTTGCAAGCAAGCACCTTTAAGCTGCTGAGTCATCTCTTCAGCCTCCAACTAGAGTTGTAAATGGCTTTAAATTCATTACTGTAACTTTTTGCACTAGTCTCTGTCTATAGATGTGTGTGTGTAGTACTAGTGATTGAACCTAGGGTTAATTTCCACTTTTTAAAAAATACTTTATCTTTTTTTTTTTTTTTTGGTTTTTCGAGGTAGGGTCTCACTCTAGTCCAGGCTGACCTGGAATTCACTCTGTAGTCTCAGGGTGGCCTTGAACTCATGGTGATCCTCCTACCTCTGCCTCCCAAGTGCTGGGATTAAAGGTGTGCGCCACCACACCTGGCCAATCCATTTTTATTTTCAAGCAGAGAATGTGCCAGGGTATTTAGCCACTGCAAATGAATTCCAGATGCATGCACCACTTTGTGTATCTGGCCTTATGTGGGTACTGGGGAATCAAACTCAGGTCATCAGGTTTTTCAGGCAAGTGCCTAACCACTGAGGCATCTCTACAGCCCCAATTTACTTTTTTTTTTTTTTCTTCAAGGTAGGATCTCACTCTAGCCCAGGCTGACCTGGAATTCACTGTGTAGTCTCAGGGTGGCCTTGAACTCACAAGATCGTCCTACTTCTGCCTCATGAGTGCTGGGATTAAAGGCGTGAGCCACCACGCCTGGCTCCCACTGTTTTGTGTGGGCCTTGTGGATTGACTCGGTGGCCTCTCACGCTTGCATGGAAAGGCTCTCAAGTGCTGGGTCACCTCCCTAGCTCAACTTGTTCTTTTCTGAGACAAAATCAGTAGTCCAGGCTGACATCTAACTTGTTGCAGTCCTCCCTGAACCACCTGAACTTGGATTCTTGGGACTGTGAAATTAGCTTCTTTGGGCTTTTCTGATATGAGGAACTTTGAACTAAGCCAGGTGGTAGGTTAAGTGAGTATGGAGAATGGTATACATATCCCTCTTCCCCTGTGTATATTCAGATCAACTTCATTTTAATTCATTTATAAAATGGTGCTTTAATTAAAGGAAGGTTTGAAATAAATGGATTTTTTTTTCTCACTCTAGCACAGGCTGACCTAGAAAATTTCTCTCTAGTCCAAGCTGGCCTCCTACTTCTGCCTCTTGAGTGCTGAGGTAGGAAAATTGCTGAGTTCAGAGCCAGCATGGGCTACAGAGTGAGTTCCAGGTTGGCCTGGGCTAGTGAGACCCTGCTTTTAAAAAAAAAAAAAGGAAATTGTTTAATGTTTTTAGGCTAATTCACTGACTTCTTCATACTAGATTTGTTGCTTCTTAAAGACAAAAATTCTTCAAAGTGCCTTGCACATACTAGTATGTTCTCAGTATTTCTTGGTTGAATGTAGTAAAAACTTTTAGATCTGATTGCCAAAACTGGATTAATAAAAATTATTTGAAGGCCTGCCTTATATACTTTATTCTTCTAGACTTTCCACTGACGTAGCAAAGTGTCTCACTAGTTCCTGGAGGAGTTTAAGTACTGGATATGAATTTCCCAACTATTTTGAAGGGGGTATAGTTAAGGTTGGCCTCAAAATCTCTTCTAGCCTCAGTTTCCCATGTTCTGGTATTAGGATCACAGATATGCACTGCTCTACCTTGCTTTTCCTTTCTTAATCCAGGGAAGAGTTACGTGAACAAAAAAAAAAAAAAAAAAAAACCTGTATGAAACATTCACCTCTTTTGGCTATTCTGCAGGTGTTGTTTTTTGTTTTTGTTTGTTTGTTTTTGACACTTGGGTTAACTGGCATGAAGGAGTCATGGAGAAAAGTAATGATTGGGCATACCAGATGTAGTTTAGTGGTGCTCTTGGGAGGTAGAAGAAAGATCAGAAGTTCAAGGTCATCCATAGCCTGATGTAGAATTGGGTGGGAGGAATAACCAATGAGGGCAATTCTAGTAGTACACCTGCTTTCTCAGGAATGCCACCCCATCCCAGTGTCTGTATTGAGTCTCTGCAGGGACAGGGGACAGGTATGCAAAGGTGAACACAGTGAAAGCTATACCTATGAGCTATAATAGGTAACCTTTCCTGCCTCACACCATTTGTAAGCTCCTCAAAGGGAAGTAAACAGCTCCTGGGCTGGAGAGATGGCTCAGCGGTTAAGGCCCAGTACCACATAAAGCCAGATGCTCAAAGTCGCAAATGTATCTGAATTTCATTTGCTATGGCTCTGGGCCCTGGTACATCCATTCTCTCTCTCTTCTATCTCTGCTTGCAAATAAATAAATTAAAATATTTTTTTAAAAAAGCTCCTAAACAGAAAGTCTTTCAACCCAGGGCCTTGCACATGTCTGGCAAACTCTTCAGTGAGCTGCATCCCCAGCCCTTCTGGTTATTACATATTATAGTTGGTAATAGAGTCCAGGGTGAAAGTCAACTGTAAAATCTTAAAAGTGTGAAGACCAGATTTCTACTCATCTTTAAGTAGCTGGCACTGTACCCTCCCAGTCGCTGATAGCACAAGATGGCTGGCTTCTTGCCAGCATCATCACTATTAAGTGCACAGCTTGTTAAATGTGGGGTTCCACCTATACTCTGTTCCCTTGAAAGAGACAAGACAGGTCAGAATCCATGGCTTGAACACATGCTATGGAGAAGAGGAAAAAATGGACTTCTTCCCCACTTAGACTCAGTGATGGCAGGGTATCAACTGGTCTCTAACCCTGGAAGAATCTAGAAGTTGAGCCTGCATCTTAAGCATAAGCACAGTATATTCAATAAAACATTTTATTCTGTACAATATATATGTGTATTTAAATATATATGTACATATATATATGTATGCAGAGACTCCTCAATAAATCCCTGAGTCCATGGGAACCCAGGACACTAACAAAGGGAAAGGGGGAGCCCACGCTTAAGAGTAGGAAATCTGATATTTGTCCCTTTCCTCCTGGTTCCCTGCAACAGAGGTTAGGGATGGTCACTACTGACGGGAGCAGGGAGAGGGTGGAGGTGGAGGATGCAGAACTGGGTCGGGTCCTGCAGCCAGGGCTGGGAAATGAAAACCTGTGATTTCATAATCCAGCATAAAAGCCGGCAGGTCACTGAGAGGAAAAGATGAAATGGACTGACATGCAGCTGGCCTTCGGTGGGCTAAGTCTTAACTTGGCAGTGCCACTCCTGGGCCAGTACCACAAATAGCACCTGTGGGGCCTAGGAGAAGAGAATCTGGGAAATGGCCCTTTTAGTGAAGAAGAAAAGGGAGATAAAGCTGAGGAATAGACCTCACATCCCAGCGCAGGGTGGGAACACTGCCATTCACAGACCCTGGGGCCACCGCATGGCCAGAAACAATCAAGGTCTTTTGTCCACAGTCAGGTAGAGATGGGCAACTTACATGGCCTTGAGGAGAGGTATAGAAAAAGGAGTGCTTTTGAGGGCCACCCTGGTTGTGACGATTCCTGAAGTGCAGGATCACACTGGTGAATCATGTCCAGTCCTGATAATGGGCCAAGGTGGCTGCAGTCAGCTCTCTCCAGAAGACAGGCCATGTGGTTGTTGGTTGATGAGCCAACCAGGTGGTCACACAGCTGCTGAGCACTGCCCTGAGTTGAGTTCTCCCTCAGGACTGCCCCTCCCTGGTCACACCTGACTTCTCCAGGAAAGCAGCAGGAAGTAAGTGACCTAGGACACTCCTCTCCCTTGCCTATTAATACACAGAGCCGCCAACAGTGGGCAGCATGGCTGGAAGTGACCTTATGTATTGCGTAGGGGCAGCAACAGAGCTATCCACACTTGGAAAACTCAGAAGCCCATGCTGGCCTGAGCTTCTCCTGCTGTAATGGCTTGCACATCAGTGACATGGCCGATGCCCTTGGTGACACCTTCCCGGAACAGCAGCTTGGCGCCCACCTTCAGGTATTCTGGGTGTTTCAGGAAGCGGAAACGTACCACTGCTTTCTCCCCTGTCCGCAGCTTGTCCTACAGTAGATTAAGTGGTCACAGCCCTGGACACTGCCTCCCATCCCAGTATCAACCAGTCTTGTCTCCACCCTTAGGGCTCCAACTGGGCTGCTACCCATCCTAAGTCTGATATCAGGCCTCCCTCCTTTCTGGAGGCAGAATTCTGACTTGTTCCCTGTAGAAATGGAGACAGTCCCTCACCTTTGCATGGATCTTTTCCACTATTGCTGTCTGACGTACATTGCCCACGTGTACAGTCACCTGGAATCCTCGTCGGAAAGTGGTGGCATGGAACAGTAGGACAATTTCTGCCTCGAACACGGAGCAGATGGTGGGGTTCATTTCCGGGCTCACCATCACCATGCCCTGGGGAGGAAGAGCCCCAGCCCAAGAAGGGCAGGCAAGCCTACCATTAGACTCTCCCTTCTGAGTCACCCCCCCTTTACAACTCCTGAACCCCTTTCCTCTACAAGACTCCAAAGACAAACCTCGGAAGACAATACCCTGAAGTTCCTCTTAGAGGGAACCTTCTTTACTCAACACCTGTGCTTCTAGCCTTTCAAGACACCCTGAATGCTCAGCTTGCACTGCAGCAACTCCCACTTGGACACCTGTGCTGTGAGTATCCCATGCCCTTTTCATACCTAGTTTATGTAGCCAGACCTAGGAGACTGTTTCCTTGAGTTTCCCTAAAACACCTTAGACAGGTTCTCCTTATTCCGTAGCCAATCTTCCAGACACTTCTCTTTAACCTTCCCTCCAGCCCACTGACTCAGCTCACCTTGCGAAGCAGTGCCCGGTCAAAGTCCCCGAGGGCTAGTGTAGCAGCCTGACCAGCTCGCAGCACACGACAGGCAGAGCGGTTGCGCTGGATGCTGCATACTCTCAGCTCCAGGAAGCAGCCATCGTCCGTGGGGCCCACCACCAGCTGGTCCCCCTCACGGCAAATCCCGCTGCAGCCCAGATGGCAGGCAGGCAGCATAGTGTCAGCGTAGGCCCCTCTACTAACTTCTCTGCTAGGATCACCCAGAGCACTCTGCACTTCTGGGATTAGGTCCCTTTAAGCTGGGAAGGTAATCTTAAATTCTGGCTTAGAAGTAGGGGAATGACTGGCCAGATCAGCATTCAGATTGGGAAGGCCTGCTTGGTAATACCTGGTCCCTGCAGGACCAAGTTACCCCCTTGGGTTTTACCATCTATTTTGGAGTCCTTCTCATTTCTCTACTTTGAGATGCCAGCCAAATGTACCCATTCTTTCTGGGGCCCATGACCCACACTTCTCCCTGGGGCCTGGAAAGTCCCAACAAGCTGAGGTCCTATTCCTTCCCTCAGAAGCCAACACACTAACTTCCTGCAGTCTCCCCAAAGTGACAGCCTAGTCTGCAGGCCAGGCCAGAGCATCCTGTAGATGTGCTTAGTTCAAACCAGGGCCTCCTTCAGGTGGGACAGCTTCAAGTACAAGGGTACTAGTAGGGGAGGGCTGAGTGGCAGTCACCTGGAAAGTGTTCCTCCAACAACAGTCCCCACCTCAGGTACTGTATAGATTTCATCCACCTGGAGCCAAAGAAAATGCTGTCAATGTTCTGCCAACCAGGGCTGTCAGGCCCAACTTCTCTATGAACAGGCTCAGTCAGAACTGGGCCTTCCCTGCCCCACCCCCAGCCTTTTGGCTGGGCCAACGGACCTGGAATTCTGTCAACTGCTGCATGAGCTCCTCCTGCTCTTTGCTGTTGGTGAGCGGTGGCAGGATATTCAGGAAGACTTTGAGGAGATCCAGACTCTCCCCAGACACACTGGACAGTGTGAAAATAGGGGTGACGCTACAGAGAGAGGCAAGGAATACACAGATGAGGGCAGTCCTAACAGGAAGTGGTAGCCAGGGGCCCACATAGGAAAAGATGAGCCGTTCCTGAGCAGCAGAGGGTCTCTCTCTCCTGGCCATGCACAAACCAGGGAATGTGGCATACAAAGTCCACCCCAAGGCCCAAGGGAGACAGCAAATGTCTCCAACATGCTGAGCATCAGTGAAGCTCTAGGTTGGCTCTCAAGAAAGGTCAATCTCTTTGTAAAGATGGGATACCTCCCACAGCCCCAATCTGAAAAAGCTACAGAACTGAGCCAAGATGGACCTGGCGCTAGGGTGAGGCAGCCTTCCCTGACCAGCAGGGCTTCAGGGGTGAGAGGCAGGCTCACTTGGGTGACTGGGCAAACTGCTGGGCAGCAGTAACAGCATCATCCTCAGAGGTGACCAGCATGGGGACCTTGTGGCAGCCAGGCTGCTTGAGGACCCGCTCCAACTGGCGTACTGTCCTCTCCACTGTGGCCTTGGCACACAGGTCCACTTTACTGACCACGACGAAGAAGGGCACTTTCAGGGCCAGGGCCAGCCCCAGATGTTCCCGTGTGGTACCGGCTGCCTCAGAGAAAGAAGGCAGGTGGCAGGAGAAGAGGATGTACAAAGGAGGAAAGGGAAGAGGAGAATTGGTGTGCCTCCAGCTCCAAGGAGGCCGAGGGTAGTAGAAAGCACCTCCCTTCACCCTACCCAATACTTTTACCAATCCCAGTGTTGGCACTGACAAGGAGCAGGGCACAGTCGGGACAGTAGGAGGTGAGGCCGAAGATGGTGGTATGTAGGTACTTGTGGTGGCCTGCCAGGTCGATGAAGGTAATCATCTTGGAGCTGCTTTCACAGATCTCTTCTGCTGTCCGGGAGTCACTGTAATTCACCACCTAGCCCAGGCCCAGGGGCTTTCAGTGTCCATGTGTGTCTCCCCAACCCTTTAGGAGTTACCAGGATCTAATCCAGTCCCTGAGTAGCCCTGCCTCACAACCCTGGACCCCACTTTCTACTTCAGTTAATTCCCACTTGCTTTTTAAGAGGGAGAGAGCTCATTCACAGCGCCCTCAAGGCCTTCATCTACACCACTCCAAGAAGTCACCACACTCTGCCCCCAGCCACTGTCCTTAACATCTACCAGCCCATCCTCAGAGCCTGACCCCACTGGGTCCCGTTGATCCCATGCACCTCTCCCTTGCTGTTAAAGCCCAGGATCTCAAAGCTGATGCTGGAGGTTCGGCCAGACTGAATCTCATGCAGGTGACGGAAAAGGTTGAGGCGAGCTCGACCCCGCCCGTTGTCCAACTCTCCCTGGGTCAGGACTCCTAGCAAGGTCGATTTCCCTGAGTCCACATTCCCCAAGACGGCCACACGGAGATCTAGGAACTGTGAACAAATTGCCAGAGGTAAGGGTCACCTCTCCCATCGAAGGTCAAGGGCAGTACTGCTTCCTAGAGAATAAGAGCCCACCTGGACACCCTCAGGATCCTAAAAGCCTGACACCACAGGCTCTTCACAGGGCATGTGAGCATGATGGGGCGGGGGTGGGGAGGCATGTGCTCACCTGTTGGTTGTCAGGGACCTTTCGTACTAGCACCTCAGTGATCTTCCGGGGCAAGTCACTATCATAATCCACTTCTCGCTCCCGAAGAACGGTGATGTCTGCCCCAACCCTGTCACAGCAAGGCCAAAGCTGCCATATTTCATGGGTACTTCCCCCATTCTAGCTTGGCTCTGGACCTCTAACCTTTCTGCACTGCCCAGAGAGTTCCTGTCACTTTACTGGCACTTCTACCCCCTCCTATCCCTGTTCACAGCTCTTCTCAAGCACATCATCTTAAATCAAGGAGCCAAAGAAGCCTAGGTGCAGTGAGATCAGCCCACTTCACTTTGGCCCTTTGTCAAAACACTGCAACAGGGGCTGGAGAGATAGCTCATCAGTTAAGGTGCTTGCCTGCAGAGCCTACTGACCTGAGTTCAATTCCCCAGTACCCACATAAAGCCAGATGTATAAAGTGGTGCATGCGTCTGGAGTTCCTTTGCAGTTGCTGGAGGACCTGGTGTGCCCAACCTGTCTCTGTCTCTCTTCCATCTCTCTTAGCTTGCAAATAAATCAATAATATTAAAAAAAAAAAAAGACTGCAACAGAAGGAAACCCATCCTCCCTCCTCAGTCCTATGGTCCCAGCTGGTAGATATGCACAGGTCCCCACCCAAGTGAGGAAAGGAGAACCCAAGGGGAGGGGAAACGTACTTCTCTGCCATCCGATGCAGGGTCTTGAGGGAGGCCCGCATCTCCTCCTCAGCCAGCCCCACCAGCAGCCCATTGTCCTCCACCCCAATCTGGTAGACAGCCTCACCGCGCCCCTCCTGGAGCCGCCACTTCATCTGGGTCACCAGGTGCTCGAAGCGGTACTGGGATGGATTCACCAGCTTCAGCTTAGGACAGGCAGAGTATCATGAGAAGAAATGGGAGGTATTCCTCCTAAAGCCACAAGGTCCCTAACCTGTCCTACTTCAAGGACCGGGACCTTCTGTTTCCATGTCAGCTCCTTGGCCCTGAGAGCTCAAACAGTGATTTCCCCCATCCCACAGCAGAAGTTCAGAGCCCCTAGCCACATCCCTAAAATGCCACACTTCATGAAGTTGGGAGGAATCTCAGAGAATTACCCCACGCTGACAAAGCAACATACTCCATCCCCTCCTCCTCCCCAGCTTAAGACTCACTTTGTATTCAATGTTTCCATCTTCGGCCTGGAAAGAAACAGAAAGCAATTACCCCACATTGTCCAAAACCAATCCTTACTTTTCCTCAAGTCCCACAGGGATCAGGCAAAGAGAACAAAAAGCCCCTATGGCATCTGCTTAGGCAAGTACCTGCCCGTTGCAGAAAAAAACACTTCTTGAGGCCCCAATGTGGCCTCAAGAAAGGCCTCTAAGGATACAGTAAATGACCTGTTTAAGCCAGGATCACTCTTTCCTAACGAAACAGTGCCTTAAATGTCTTAAGTTTTTCCTGTGCTCAAAATGTTGAGGCCTTTCTTTGCTTCTGATCTGGAGACATCATTTCCTGCCTGCCCGCCCCTTTCAGCTGATGCCATCAAATGTAAGAGGCTGTAAGCAGTTCTGGACTAGGGCCAAAGGATGAGTTCAGCACTGGTCTCTACAAACTGGACAAGAGAAACCCCAGGTGAGAGAGGATCAGAATTCCAAAGTTGGAGGTGGAGGTGGGAGGATCAGGAGAGTTCAAGATCAGCCTTGGTTACTTAGGGAGGCTGGCAAGGGGTACATGTCACCATCTCCAAAAAGTTACAAGCCAGAGCTGAGTGTGGTAGCACACACCTTTAATCCCAGCACTTGGGAGGCAGAAGTAGGAGGATCACTGTGAGTTCAAGGTCAGTCTGGGACTACATAGTGAATTCCAGGTCAGCTTGGGCTAGAGTGAGACCCTACCTCAAAAAAAAAAAAAAAAAAAGCCAGATGCACAAAGTGGTGTATTGCATCTGGAGTTTGTTTGCAGTGGCTAGCAGCCTGGCATGCCCATGCTCTCGTGCTCTCTCTTCTTGCAAATAAAAATATTTTTTTAAAAAAAAAGAGCTAGGGGATTGTGGTGGTGCACACTTCAATCCCAGCACTTAGGAGGAGGAGGTAGGAGGACTGCCAGGAGTTTGAGCCTGAGGAGACTGTAGTGAATTCCAGGTTCCTGGAATACTGCAAGAATACCTTGAAAAACCAAAACAAAACCAAACTAGGTGTGGGGTGATGGCTCAGCAGTTAAAGGTGTTTATTTGCAAAGCCTGCCAGCCCGAGGTTCAATTCCCTAGTACCTATGTAAAAATGGATGGGATGGGCATTCATTTGCAACAGCAAGAGACCCTGCACACCAATACACAAACCAAACAAAGAATTTCAAAGTTGAGCTGGGCATGGTGGCACATGCCTTTAATCGAGAGGCAAAGGTAAGAAGATCGCTGTGAGTATAAGACCAGCCTGGGAATACAGAATGAATTCCAGGTCAGCCTGGGCTAGAGTAAGACCCTACCTCAAAAAATAAAAATAAAAATCCCAAAGTTTAATAAGAATTTAGGGCTGGAGAGATGGCTCAGCGATTAAGGCACTTGCCTTCAGTGCCTAAGGACCTGGGTTCAATTCCCCAGGACCCACATAAGCCAGACCCACAAGGTGGTGGCCCTGGTGTGCTCTCTCTCTCTCTCTCCTCTCTCTCTCTCTCTCTCTCTCTCTCTCTCTCTCTCTCTCTCTCTCTCTCTCTCTCTCTCTGCTTGAAAACGAATAAATAAAATATTTTTTAAAAAAAAGAATTTAATAAGGGGACAGACTCCATAAGTCAGATTCACAATGGCTTTCACCTCCTGTCCCCGAGTCCTTGTACCTAAATGGACAAGAAATCTTGAATCCATCCCACAATCCTCCTCCTACAGTCTCCTTTCGCCTGAGACTTCCCCTTGGGTCCAAAAGGTTATGCTTGTGCCTGTCTTGCCCGCCTGCATTTCTGTACTCCTCTCTGGCCATCCTTACTTTCCCTCTTCCCTTTCTGTCTCATCCCATCCTTCGAGCCCTAACAGGTGGTCTCTATCAAGAAGCTCCACTCCACGAAGTCTCATACAAAGTTCTTTCAGAAAGCTTGTCACCACGGGGCTGGAGATGAAGAGCTGGGATGGCTGGTTTTAGAGATGAGGCCGGGCCCTGGGCTCAGCAGCATTCACATGACATAGGAGGCCCGCCCCTCACCTACTGATCAGAAATTCCGAGAGTGGGGTCAGCAATCCGGGAAGTTTGACAACCCCTGGTCGAGGCCCTTCCCCTTTTTAGCCCTACTACCTTACCAGGGAGGAACACAGTGGCATTCAGTGCCTTCAGGACTCGCCTCGGTCCCCAAACCCTCATAGGACAGAGAGCTAGGTCTAACAGCAGTTGGAAGGTTTTCTAGGTGCGGCACCGAGGGGCAGGGAGAGCACCCCTTGCTCTGGTCCCAGCTACTCCCTCCTCTCGGGAGCAAGTTCAGAAAAGCGGCGGTTACTTTCCAATCCCGGGGTGCAGCCTCCCTTCCCCAGGTGCTGCGCAGCAGGGGGTCGGGCGTCCTCTGCTCTTCCCAAGGGGGTGGGCTCCCCTGACCCCACTTCTCCTTTTAGGGTTACCGAGATAAGAAAGGGGGATCGCTCCCCTCCCTGGGGTTCTGATACCGAAGATGAGATCCAGTCCTCCTTCGGGGAGATCCGGGGACAGAAGAAGGGGTTCTCCTCCCTCGCCCCAGTGCCCAGGGGGTCTTGACACCGGAAAGGGGGGATTAATTCACTCAGTCCCGCCTCCCTGGAGTCCCGGGGACCGGAAGTGGTTTCCGACAGCCCCCTCCGCTTTTCGGGTGCTCACCTCGGGGGGCAGGTATGGAGGGTTGTTGGCTTTGCCTCCTCTGTTTCTTCCGTTCTTCTTCTTCCCCTTTGGGCCCCCGCAGCCGCTGCTGCCACCGGCCCCTTTAGCTTTGTGGGTTCCGCCCATGGCCGGGCCTCCTCCGGGCCGGCAGCAGCCGCCGAACAGATCCGAGACCCGTGAGTCCATCCGCTGCCGCCGCCAGCAGCCCCCCGCCCGGCCCCTCCCCCCCGCCACCTCCGCCGTCGCCGCCCCTACTGCCACCGCCGCGACGGGCCGGCCGGAGAGCGGGGCGGGGCCCTGAGCAGGCCACGCCCCCGCCGCGCCCGGCCCCGTCGCTGCCGAAACAGCCGCGGGGCACCACGGGATATGAAGTCCAGAGGCCTAAGACTAAGCTCAAAGAGATGAGCGGGCCGTCCTACATCTCCCAGGAGGCATCGCGGCATACGGGCGGCAGGAGGCTTGGGGGCGTAAGCAATGAGCCCGCGCTTGCACGCAAAGGCCGAAGGGAGTTGTAGTCTTGCAGCCAGTCCCCGCGCTCCAAGAGGGTCTTTTTCTAGGGCCTGCATCTCGGGGGCATTGAGAGAGCCTTGCGTCCTGAGAATGGGGTCACTCCAGGAGGCGGAGCACTTACATCAGAACCGAGCTGTATGGACGCCTCTGGGGTTGGCCGCTCTGCGCAGACCCCGGACTACAGGTTTTGGACCAGAAGAACTGCGAAATTCAGGGCGACTAGTCGCTCCAGACTGCAAACCCACCTGGGCCTCAGTTTCTTCCCCCGACAGCCTGCGTGCTGTCGGGTGAGTCAGGGCGAACGCCAGGGCGGAGGCAGATGGTAGTTAACTTAATTACTGCTGTTATTGTGACGATCATTATGCCACCCTTATACTGTAGTCATTGCTTTATTACTGGGCTGGCACAATCTGGGGGCTGGTTTTAGCAGCCCCAGGCACCATAGTGACCAGACTCGAGACCTGAACCCATAAACCAGCCTTGGCTGCCTGAAGGCTGGAAGGATTCCTGCAGCAAGTGTCACTCCTCCCCTTTGTTTTGAAGGTGATCCAATCGGGAAGAACTGAGTTTGGTTTAAAACAAGGCTGGGGGCGGGGCAGGAGCTCCAGTTACATCAACCACTGCGAGGGCGGGGAAGAGGCCCGGAATAGAAACTTGGCCAAGAGCCCCAAGGAATTGTTGACTTTTGACTTTCTTGCCCAACCATATCCTCTGATCTTTAGAGCTCTCCCAGTCAGTGTAAACACACTCAGCGACATAAACCAGTGTATAGGCAGGATGGAGAAACAATTGCTGGGCTGGGAGTCAGGACGCCAGGGTTCAGTTCCCAGCTCACTCTGTCTCATGACTCACCACTCAATGTGTCCACTTCCCTCTCTCCACAAACAACAAGGTGTTCATACACAGCCAAGAAATAAAACACCTTTTGCTTCCAGACTTGCTTTTTCTTTGGAAAACTAAAAACAACAGTGGTTTACCTCTGGTAATCCCTGCAGGGGTTCAGATCTGATGGAGTCCATAGCTTCTGTCTTCTTTGGGTCCACATGGAGAGAGACAGGTCTACTGGTCATGCAGTTGCTGTCCACGTGGAATAAGTCCTTACACCAGCTAGAGCAGAAGGTCCAAGATCTGGAAAAGGTCCTAGTGGGTTTATCCAAAGGACAGTCCTAGCCAGGGCCCAGGTCCATCAAGAAAGAGAGACAGGGACTGGAGAGATGGCTCAGCGGTTAAAGCACCTGCCTCCAGTGCTTAAGGCCCAGGTTTCAATTCCCCAGGACCCACATAAACCAGACCCACAAGGTGGTGGCCCTGGTTCTCTCTCTTTAAAAAAAAAGAGAGAGAGAGAGAGAGACAGACTAGAAACCCAGAAAGGAGATCTCCAAAAGGATGGGTAATGGAAGGAAGAGATAAGCACACCCCACCCCCTACACACACACACACACACACACACACACACACACACACACACACACACTATCACTATCAACAACTCTGTGCTCTGGGCCCTCCTGACAGCCAGGATCGGCTGCACTTGACTGATAAACAGCTGTCTTGTCATCTCATGGATATTCCAACAGCCAAGTCCAACACACAGTTTCCCTTTGCCCATCCCAACGCCCTTGTCTCCTTATGGAGGACTTCTTTTAAGAGATGGCAAGAGGAACCTGGTGTGGTGGTGCACACCTTTAGTCCCAACACTCTAGAGGTCAAGATAGGAGGATCGCTGTGAGTTCGAGGATTCCAGGTCAGCCAGGGCTAGAGCAAGACCCTGCCTTGAAAAACCAGGAGAGAGAGAGAGAGAGAGAGAGAGAGAGATTGCAAGAGGAAAGTCCATTCTGATAACCCATTCTTGAATAACCTGGCCTACCACAGACAGAAGCGAAGGCTGTCAGAGGAGCAGGCTGATCAGGATGTCTGTCCGGAGAACAACAGAAAATGGAAGTGGGCATCAGTGGTTAGTTTCCTGGACAGGTTGCTTATGAGGAACCTATGAGGTGGTTGGCTATGGGATACACATCACGTGGAAACATTTTTCTGGCTAGTAATTAGTCATTCCTTTGTGTATAGTAACTTTGTATGTATGCATCTTGTGGCTAATACCTGTCTCTAGTTCGACTTGGCAAGCTTTCCCTTTGTGCTTTTTTGATTTATGTCATCCCTCGCTAACCCCACTCCTAGATTATAAATTATTCTCCAATGTTTCTTCTAGGAGTTTTTTTTAATTATTTATTTGCTAGCAGAGAGAGATAGTGAGAAGAGAAACAGAGCTAGGGAGAGAGAGAGAGAGAGAGAGAGAGAGAGAGAGAGAGAGAGAGAGAGAGAGAGAGAG
>PVHP010001291.1:0-15816 GCA_004024765.1 Zapus hudsonius
AAGCACCTTTAACTGCTGAGCCATCTCTCCAGCCCCATTTCTACTTTCAGTTGAGCCAAAATAGCTGCATCTCCTGTCACACAAATAGCAAAATATATGAGCACATATTTTCAAAGAAATAGCAGATTCGGATTTATATTGTCAATTTCATCATGTCTGCATCTTTTTTTGCCTGGTGAGGACACCATGTGACAAGCTTTAGAAATGCACCTGTGTCCCAGCTATTTAGAGACTAGTTTAACAAGTACTTCTTCAATCCAAATACTGATTTCAGCTTTGAAGAAATTGAGCACTACACCTCAAGTCATTCTTAGCAAAATTAATGTCAGAACCACTTATGAAGAAGGGAGAAAGGTTTTGCTTTCAAGCAGAATGGAGCAACACTGTCCTCTAGGCATATAATCTAATTGTTTTAAACAGTATGCCAGCCCACCACCCCATAAAAAAACAAAAGTAGAAATATTCTGGCCAGAATTTTTAGCTTCCTCTGCAGGCATACGTGATAAGAGCTGACCAGCCATGGAGGCATTCCATAATAATATGGTCTCAATCCAATTCCTAACTTTATTTTCCTATTACTATGTAAGAAAAAATTGCATATTCTTTCCAAACTGGTCATTGACTGTCTGTGGTTAAAATGACAGACCACAGTCAAGATGCCTGGACTGGAAGTTTCCTTTGCCATCTGCTAACACTGTCACTGTGGGCTGAGTTATCCGACCTCTTGCTACCACAGTTTTCATCTGTAAAAGGAAGCTGGTAATATTTGCAGCTAGTATAGTGAGTGGCCCACGCCTTTAATCCTGACACTTGGGACGCTGAGGTGGAAGGATAGTTGTGAGTTTGAGACCAGCCTGGGGCTACAGAGCGAATTTCAGGTCAGCCTGGGTTAGAGTGGGACCCTACCTTAAAAACCAACAACAAAAACAAACAAACAGGTAGGGAGTTGGCTCAGTGGTTAAAGGTACACGCTTGCAAAGTCAGCAGGCCCAGGACTGATTCCCCAGTACTCATGTAGAGCCAGATACACAAAGTGGCGCATGTGTCTGGAGTTCATTTGCAGGGGCTGGAGGTCCTGGTTGTGCCCATTTATATTCTCTCTCCTAAGTAAATAAAAAAAAATTTAAACAAAATCACTGTACCTGGCTAATGCTCAATAAATACCTTTCAGTTCCTCTTCACAAGTCTTCATCTAAACCTGTCAAACTTTCAGCTCAAAGTAGTATTTTGTAAGAATTTTCCTTTCTATAAGTGCAAAGAAGACTTCCTTCGTCTAACTTGTATAACAATTAGAATCCATAGCACACATTAGTATCAGGTGCTAAGTATGTTAAACATTATTTAGGTAACTTTTACAATCAGTTACTGAACTCTGCAAAGTATATACCTTCTTATCAAGCAGACTAAAAGTTCTAGGAACTCAAACCATCTATTCTTTATGCTACCTGAAGAATTTACATGAGGGTTGCTTGAAGCAGACACAGGACATGATCCATAGGCATGAGCACAATCCATGCACAGCTAACAGCTTGTTTGCAATCTTAAAAAATGCTCAAGTGACACAATAATAACCATGAGACCTTAGACTAGCTCTAATAATGGTCAACATGTACAACCTAAAGGAAGGGAGAAAAATATGTGTTTCCTGATGTAATTTTCAGATTTGTGAGAATGTCCGCTCTCAAGAGGCAAGTACATTCCTGCACATAATTGGAATCACTGGCAGAACAGGAATGAAAAGAAAGAAAAAAACCAAAAAGAAAGGAAATTAAGAGTTCTTCCCACACCCTGTTCCAATCTGGAAGTAATTAACAAGAAACTCTAAGGACGTTAACATTATACTTTGGCAATCTATAGGCCATATACTGAACCCTTGAATACGGAATCTGGTTCAAGCCCACACTAACCAAGCGCTGTATCTTTCTATAAACCAACACCCATCTATGCAGTAGCCATGTGCTTCTCAAGTCCCATATCAATATTTTTGGACACCTAAAACCATGCTTGCTCCCAAGTCTATTGATAAAAAAGGACTAAAATACTAGAAAATAATATAACAATACTGGAAAATGAACAGAGAAATGTTTTGTTTTGAGGGACCAAGGGCCAAACTCAAAACCTTGTGCAAGCTAGGCCAAGCGCTCTCCTACTGAGCTACACCCCTAGCCTAAAAAGGTGATAGTTACTTGTCGACTCTGAGCCTAAATAATGCATGTTTAAAATTTTTAAAAGGGGCTGTTTAAAAGCATTTGATGGCCCAGGTTGGATTCCCCATCGTGGCACATGTATCCAGAGTGGCGAGAGGCCCTGACATGCCCATGCTCTCTCTTTCTCTCTATTTGCAAATAAATAATAAATAAGAATTTACAGGAAAATGACTAAATGAGGAAAGGATTCCATAAAATTCACCTGCACTACAGTTCTTTTTAACTCTGATGGCTTACCTGAGATTCCAGAAGCTCCAGCTTGCGCTTCCTTGCATGAAGAGCCTTACTTGGAAAGGCCCAATAATAATTAGATGTTCCAATCCTCTCACTGTCAACCATACCATCATCCACTAAGCTTTGGAGGACTTCTTTCACTGACATTGCAGCTAGGAGAGAAGGTTAGGCCGTAAGTAAAATTTTAAAGTAAATAACTGGAGAAACAGTTCTAAAACATTACATATTTAGAGCTAGTAAATGAAAAAGCAAAATGAAAGTGCATAAATAGGCATCTACAAAGTATGCATAGCCAGAATCTTTATTTTTTTTTTTTTGGTGGTCCTGAGGATTGCACCAGGCCTTTGCCAGGCAAGCACTCAATCACTGAGCTAGGCCCCCAGCTCTTTCCACCCCCTCTTAAAAAACCAAATGCATGCTGGGTGCTGTGGCACATGCCTTTAACCCTAGCACTCAGGAGGCAGAGGTAGGAGGATCACTATGAATTTGAAGCAAGCCTGAGACTACATAGTGGATTTCAGGTCAGCCTGGGCTAAAGTGAGATCCTGCTTCAAAAAAACCAAAAAAACCAAACCAAATAATAAGAACAAAAAACACCAAATGCACAAAGAATCTGGAGCTCATTTGCAGAGGCAAGAGACCCTGATGTACCCATTCATTCATATTCATTCTCTCTCTCCTCACAAATAAGTAAAATTATTAAATAAATAAAATAAAAATAATAAAAAAGGATATGGTACTCCAAATACAGTGGAGGGACTTCAGATGTATGCATTTATTTCATTTTGTTTGTTTGTTTGTTTTATTGAGGTAGGGTCTCACTCTAGCCTAGGCTGACCTGGAACTCACTCTGTAGTCACAGGCTGACCTGGAACTCACAGTGATCCTCCTACCTCTGCTTCCTGAGTGCTGGGATTAAAGGAGTATGCCACCATGCCCAAACTTGCATTTCTTTTCTCAAGAAAATAATTTTTATAACTCCACTTAGAGAGAATGATGATGGATATATACACAAGACTATTTGATAAGGCAAACTGTCAAAAAGTTGGAAATCATCCAAAAACTGAATTCTTAAAAACAACACAATCATTTGTTATAAAGTATTTAATGACACAGATATGTATATATTATATAGAATGTATCATATAGAAAAGTAATACACAGTATGCACTAATGTGACAGTAGTTATCTTTGGGTGGTAGGTAGCAGGCAATTTTTATATCCTTCTTTTTGCTTATTTATTTTTCCCCCAACAATGAACAGGCATTGCCTTTATCTAAGAAAACTAAAACAAAGTTGTTATGAATAAAGTAAACAATAAATAAACGAACTAGATGCTATAATTAGAGCTAACAGTTAAAATTAGAAAAAAATTTAAAATGTCATGTAAAGACATTAATTCCCATTTCACCAAAGTCTGAAATCTATTAACAACTCTTACTTTCTCTGTACTAAGCAATATAACCATATTTTAATGTCCACTTAAATTTTTCCTAGAGCATATTCCCAGCTATAAAATTTAAAAGTTAAAGATCTAGGGCTGGAGAGATGGCTCAGTGGTTAAGGCGCCTGCCTACAAAAACCTAATCACCTGAGTTCGATTCTCCAGTACCCATGTAAAGCCAGATGCACAAAAGGGGCATATGCATCTGGAGTTTGTTTGCAGCAGCTGGGGGGGGGTCTGGCACACCCATTCTCTCTCTCTCTCTCTCTGATTGCAAATAAACATTTAAAAAAATTAAATCGGGGAGGGGGCGTTGGGGAATTGGGGATAACAGCTCATCGTTTGCCCACTGAATAATGTAACACAGTATGGACAATAAATATATATTAAAAAAAATTAAATCTAACAAGCAAATAAAATTGACAGCAAATGTACAAAACATTTCACTCCAGTCAAAAAAGAACACACGGAGATGAAATTCTAATGGTGAATGTTGGAGGTAAGCTAAGGTGCAGCAGTGCTTGCCTAGCATGGACAGGGCCCTGGCTACAACTCCAATATTACATAAACACAAAAGCAAAACAAAGGAAGTTAAGGATAGACTGAACAGTCTTTCCCAAAGGCAACTGGAGATTACATATTTCAAAGTCTAATAATTACACAAGCCTCTATATTCTAGTCTCCCTCTGCAGAAATTTCCTAATGAAATGATAGGAGATGTGGCTCAAACAACAGAAATTGTGGATCTCTCAGTTCTGAGGGCTAGGACATGATGGTGTCCAGTACGGTTATTGGTGAAGGCTCTGCTCTTCCTCTGGTTTGTAGACAGCTATCTTCTCATTGGTGGTCTTTCCTCAGTAGGTGCACACAAGCACCTCCTTTCTTCCTCTTCTTCTAAGGCTACCAATCCTATACAAGTAGAACCCTGCCTGTGTAAGTTACTTTTCTCATCACTTCGTTCAGGCCCTGTCAGAAGCAGTAAGCGAGGATTGTCTTTGGCTTACACACTGATGGATGCCATCCATCACGGCGAGGAAGACATGGTAGCAGGAGCACCAAGCAGCTGGTCACACACAATGCAGACTGATGACTGTGTGTCCTCACCTTACTTCCCTATTTTATGCACTCCAGCACCCCAGCCAAGGAATGGTGCACAGTTAGAGTGGGTCTTTCCACTTCTATTAACCCAATCTTGAAAATCCCTTATAGACATGCCTAGAAACTTGTTTCCATGGTGACTCTAAATCCTGCCAAGCTGACAACTTGACCATCACATTACCCTTTTTAAAAAAATAATTTTATTTATTGCAAACAAAGATAGGAGAGAGAAAGGGCTTGCCAGGGCCTATAGCTACTGCAAATGAACTCCAGACACATGTGCCACTTTGTGCATCTAGCTATTTGTGGGTACTGGGGAACTGAACCCAGGTCATTAGGCTTTGAGGCAAGTGCCTTAACTGCTGAATCATCATCTCCACAGCCCCACTTTTCACCCTTTTAACCTCACAGAATCTTTTGTTTGTGACAGGGTCTTACTATGTTGCCTAAAGTGGTTCAAACCTGTAATCTTCCTGCCTCAGCCTTTCAAGAGCTGGGATTACAGACATGTACTATCAAGCTCAGCTTTTCATTTACTTACCTCAGAAAATCCTGTTTCCAGGATCAATCACACTGGGGGTCAAAAATTCAACATATGAGTTGGTGGGGTACACAATTTAGCCCAGAGCAGACAGCATGTTGATTACAGAATGTTTTTAGCAGCAATATTCAGAAACAATCTAGATGATCAACAATAGCTAACCAGCTCAGCAAGGATCATAAGTGATCAAAGGATGAAACATTAGGGTGTCAAATATCATTTTTCAAAGCAAGTGATATAAATACAGATACAGTTATAAAAAAAAGACAGAGCTGGGGTGTGGCTCAGTGTTAGAGTACTTCCCTAACAAGGTATGTATGTTCAAACCCCAGTACATCCCCATGAACAAAAAGTGCATATGCAGCATGACCCCCCCTCAGAGACACACACATGTATATACGTGTACAAAATACACATACACATGAATGTTCAAAATATACCAAAATGCTTACAATGGCAATTTCAGAAAAAGAAATCACAATTTTTTTCCTTAGAATTTATAGTACCAAATTTGCTCAAACAAACATTGATAGTATCTGTAATCAGAAAAGTTTAAACATACATATTACATATGTATGTATATATGTATGTATGTATGTATATAGGTAGAGGATTTAATAGTGCCCACCCCTGCAAAAAGATATATCAAAGTCCTAACTTGCTAGAATCTGTAAATATAAGTTTATTTGGAAAGTCTTTATAAATGGTGATTAAGGGTCAACTTGATTGAGAAGTTGGATTGAGATTAGCAAAGCAGACCTCTAAATGCATTAAACTTGGGTTTTATTAAGAAAGGAAGCCCTGGCCTGAATGTGGGCAGCACCCTCACATAGGCTGAGACCAGATGGAATAAGGGAAAAAGAGCAGAGCTCCTAAACCAGGTATCCCTCTCAACTTCCTGCTACTGTCCCACCATTCCTCCTGCCACGAGTGGACGGAAACCTCTGAAACCCAGAAATCCTTCCTGTAAGCTGCTCTGTCACTGCAATGAGAAGTCTAACAAATACAATTAGAAGAATAAGTTAAGGAGCTCAAAATTAGATTATTCTGGACTTCAGTGAGTCCTAACATCAACGATGTGTCACTTTAAGAGAAAATGACTGAGGGGAAGGCCATGGGAAGAGGAAGCCAAGGATAAGACACCAGCCACATGCTGCTAGAAGCCACTAGAACCCAGGAGAGGGCAAAGGGGAGTGTTTGTCAGTCTCAAGACTAGAAGCAACCACACCTAAGTGTCAAATGCCTACCTCCACAACTGTGAGAAAATACATTTCTGTTATTGTAAGTCATCGGTTTATGGTAAACTGTCAACATGAACGTATGTAACTAATATACCATGTACAGATACAGCAATCACATTTAACCAATATCTCGAAATAATTGAGGTTTTACTTCTTTTTTTTTTTTTTTTTTTTGTTTTGTTTTTCGAGGTAGGGTCTCACTCTAGCCCAGACTGACCTGGAATTCACTATGTAGTCTCAGGGTGGCCTTGAACTCATGGCGATCCTCCTACCTCTGCCTCCTGAGTGCTGGGATTAAAGGTGTGCGCCACCACGCCCGGCTAGGTTTTAATTCTTTAGAAATATACTATGCTCTATGCTCTAAAACAAAATGTGTATAGGTATTTGCTTATGTGTGTGCACATTCATCACTTTAATCTTCTTGAGCAGATGCTCTATCCACAAGAACTGTAGCCAGGGTCAGCAGGCATCACACAGGGCTTCAGAGATACTTCTAGACATGCAAATCCTCCAGACAGGGAAAGGCTGTTGCACTAAAGATGCTACACATTTTCCCAAATATTTCAGCAAATCTTTGATACTTACTAATGCCTTTCTCTTTGGGAGCAATCTTCTCCAAGTCCTTTAATTGAAATACATCTTTCTGGTTAAAAAGATTAAAAACAATGACAAACACATTACTTTCTACTGTCTACTTATATTTACCACAATTATGCTATGAAACATTGTATTAAAAACTATGTCTGTGAATGAATAGTATAATAGAATTAAGTATTTTAGAGTTAGAAGAAACTTTGTAATTGCATCATTCAGTTACAGAACTTAAAATGGACAGACTTTATATTAGCATATAATTGTTTATTTACTTCATGATTAGAACAAATTCATTCCTGAATTCACTGCTATTCTTTGCAATTCCATCAAAAACCCTGACAGACTAAATAAATGAACAGCAACGTATTAGGTGGCAGTGTAGAAAAAGAAATAGGCTGTATGAACTGAAATCAACTAGCAGAGTCAAGAAAAGCTCACTATTAACATTTTTAAGCTGCCAGAGCTCAGCGCCCGTTTCACATCACTGGAGAGGCATTTAAAACCAGAAACAGAGACAATTTTTCAAAATATTTTAACTTATTTGCAAAGCAGAGAGAGAGAGAGAGAGAGATAGAAGAGAGACAGAGGACACACCCAGAGAGAGAAAGAGAGAAAGAGAGAGAGAGAGAGAGAGAGAGAGAGAGAGAGAGAGAGAGAGAGAGAGAGAATGGGTGAACTAGGGTCCTTAACCATCGCAAGGAACTCCAGATACATGTGGCACTCTGTGCATCTGGCTTTACATCTGGGTACTGGGAATCAAACTCAAGTTATTAGGTTTTGCAAGCAAGCACGTTAATTGGTAAAGTGTTTCTCCAGCCCAAGACAATTAATTTAAAGGACAAAATAATTTCACTGACTGGGCTGGAGAGATGGCTCAGCGGTTAAGGCACTTGCCTCCAGTGCCTATGGCCCCCCGGTTCAATTCCCCAGTACCCACATACCCACATAAACCAGACCCACAAGGTGGTGGCCCTGGTGTGCTCTCTCTCTCTCTCTCTCTCTCTCTCTCTCTCTCTCTCTCTCTTGAAAAATGAATAAATAAAATATTAAAAAAATAATTTCACTGACTACTCTCCCCAGCTTTCTATTGCCTGGCATAAATAAAATCTTGTTTTCTTGCTCTGGGTTCAAAGGAAAAATTATTCAACTAAGCTGAAGAAACAATTTTACATGCAAATTTCATTAATTTATCTTCTTAATGATATAATCATTATTAATAGGATATTCTGTTCTGAATTCTCAATGGCATTAAGAAACATAAAGTTACACTTATAGAGCAAGTTTTTAAAGAATCTCCAGAAAGCTTTTCTTGTTATAAAAATGAAAAGGAATTTTTATTTAATTATGTTTTTAATATTTTATTTTACCACTTTTCTCCATCTATACAGGATGGAAATTGTTAGTAAGCTAAAAATCCTGCCAACTTATATGAAGTTCATATTTTAAATACTTATTTATTTGTGCATACATGCATGTGTGTATTATGTGTTATGGGTGTGCCAGGATATACCTTGCCCATCCAACTTTATGTGGTGGTAAGGCCTGGGTGGACTTAAACCTGGAGGCAATGAAAGGACAGTGTGGTGAAGAAAGCAGACTTTAGAGCCAGGCAACAGAGGAACGGAAACCTTGAAGTTCTTTACTATTAGTGACAAAGACAAACGCCTGGATTGAATGGAGGCCCTAGTGCCGCTGAATGCTAAGACGTGGAGACATGAAGGCAAAGCAGCGGTGCTTCTGCTTCCTCTAAAATCAGGCAGATGGCTGTCTTAGTTTAAACCCAGTGATGCTACTTCCACTTTTGAGAGCCAGGACTGGCTTTTCAGATGCTGTGTCTCAGGTGGCCTCATAGGACGGCTGTGGAAAGGAAATCAAACAGCCTACACTTGTGTAGCTTAGCACAGCAGTTGGCTCACAAGACTGTTCAGTAAACGATTATTTTCAGAGAGAAAGGTTCAGTCAAACAGACTCTTCAGAAAGACAATTCTTGAACCAGTATACAGAACAGTTTGGATAAAAGGCTACAAATAGGGGCTATGGTTCTTTCACATTCCATTGCTCAGACGAGCCACAAATGTTTTCAGACTTTTACCCCCCCCTTCAAGACAGAGAGACAGTTAACACTGAATTGTATAACATGAAAATACACAACACACTAACTGTGAAAATATGCTGAAAGTGAAAATTACACCAAATATTTAAAATGTTAAGAACAACTTACTGTCTCAAAAAATATTTCCATCATGCGGGTTCTCTTTTCCTCTGCACTCAGACCTTTCTTCTTTGACTAAAGACAAAATTGAAATAAGAAAATACTTCAGTTTGAAAAACACCACTAGAAGACAATGTGGCATTAAACCTTACCTAAAACGTTATGTTGGTCAGGTTTGATGGCCTCAAAGCCAGGCAGAAAGCATTTTGACTGCTCTAAGCCAACCCTTGTGGGAGGTGCTGCCAACGTAATAAAGTGAACAGTGACTGGAATAGATCCTTACGGTTTGTAGAAATGTAAGATTCATGAAGGAAGCATGAGAAGCTGCCTTCAGAAGGCTTACACCCTCCAAGGAAACAGACTGCTGACAACTACTGACAAGCTACATGCTCCAATCACTGCATAAATACGAAGGAAGAATGACTTAATCCTACCTTGAGAAGGAAGGAGAGTTATCTAGAAGGCTAGAAACGAAAAGAATTTAGTCAATTTAGTGAGAAGGACCACATACAGGCCACCATGTTATGGAAGCACCTGGAATGTTCTAGAAAGAAAGCACTGTGGAACCATGGATTTTGCAGGTGTAATGGCAGATGAAAGGTTGTCTGGGCCTACAAAAGGCTCACTGGAAAAGAGAAGATTTTACCAAGACAAAGAAGACTTGTGGAGTAATTCCTAAAGCTCAGGAGTGACAATTTAGCAGTTTAGAATACTCACTGTAGTAGAATGTGGAGAGGAGGCTAGAGAAAGAACACCCTATCCACATAGAAAATGCAAGACCACTCTGGGTCTGATCATTCTGTAATGCCCTTTAACCAACTTGAACTAAATAGTCACCTCTGGGCTGAAGAGAAGGCTCAGCTCTTTGTTAAAGGCAATTGCTTACAAAGCCCGGAGGCCTGGATTGGATTCCCCAGTAAGCACATGAAGTCAGATGCATGAATCTGGAGTTCACTTGCAGTGGCAGGAGGCCCTGACACATCTCTCTGCCTTTCTCTCTCTCTCTCTCTGTCTGCCTCTCTCTCAAGTAAAAAAAAAAAATGTAAACTTAGTCAACTTGTAGAGCCGGGCGTGGTGGCGCACACCTTTAATCCCAGCACTCTGGAGGCAGAGGTAGGAGGACTGCCATGAGTTCAAGTCCACCCTGAGACTACATAGTGAATTCCAGGTCAGCCTGGACTAGAGCGAGACCCTACCTCGAAAAACCAACAAACAAACAAACAAACAAACAAAAAAAGATAGTCAACTTGTAAGTGAATTTTATGATAATAAATTTTACTATATATTATATATAGAACATATATCAGTTTAAGTCTATATCAAAAAGAAAGGAGACAAATTATTTAACCCAAAGATTAATGGACAGAAAAACAAAAGACAAAATGAGAAAAATTAACCTGTGTGGGATTCCATACTAACATTTAAATCTCCATCTTTCTTGAAAAGTTCATGGGACCTTAGGAGATGGTTTACTTAGAAAGCAGATATAACAAAACAATTGAAGACAGATCCTATCTACCCAAAACCACATCAAGAAATACCAATGTACAATGCAAGAGGAAAGCGAGTCTGAACTGCCATTCTCCACAGAGTAGAGACTATGTTATGTATCCTCTGGCAAAACAAGAAACCCACTAACTCATCTCCAGAGCAATAGCATTATGCAGTGTTTCTTCATGTACAAAGAAGCCACCTCCACGTTGACAGTCCTCTCTTCTGCCTCTCTCCTTTCTCAAGCACTGATACCCCGGGGATCAGCTATTGATCCCTATCTTTGATCCGTCTGCTTTCATGCTAATTAACACTTGGGCTGAGCCCACACATCTTTACAGTCAGGCCCCAAATGTGCTCCTGAACTTCAATCTCATGTACCTACCTGCCTGCTGGACAGACTTCAAACTCAAGAGGTCCAAACTGAATTCTTCCTCTCCTGCACCACCTCCCCAAACCTGCTATTCTACATCACATCTCAGAGAGCACCTCTTAACCCATGCCAGCAGCCTGGCAGGCATCCTAAACGCCTTCGTCTCCATACCCCACAGCCAAGTAATCGCCAAGTGCCGCCAACATGGCTGCTTACCTGTGTCTTGCATGGGTCCTGCCTTGTCCATCTCTACCACCTGTGTCTTCACTATCTCTTCAGCCACCTAAATATTACACTTTTGTCTAGATTCACATTTCACACTATGAAAAAAAATGTGATTTAGCCTCCCTTGCTGAACACCTTCCATGGTCCCAACCCTCTCCCCTAGCAGGAGACACAAAGGCCCTCGACCATCTGATCCCAATCTACTCCCACTCTACCTCTCGGTACTTCCCTGCTCTACTGTGCTGTCACTTCTGCGCCTTTTAAAAAGAAAAGTGCTGTTCCTTTACCTAAAACACTCTTCCTCCCCACCATGTGTGATGGCCAATCTCTGATTATCAACTTGACATGACGCAAATCTAGTCATATCTGTGAGGGATTTTCTGGATGCGATTGTTTGAGGGAGGAGGAGCTGCATCCATGGTGGGTTGTGGACGATGGAAGGGGAGAGCTGGCTGGGCACGCAGCACCCATCTCTCCCTTCTTTCCTGCTGAGATGACGACATGACTCTGGCTTTGTCACTGACATGCTTTCTCCACCACAACTAATGCGATCCTCTGGAACTATCAACTGAAATAAACCCTTTCCTTCCCCAAGTTGCTTCTGGCCAGGTATTTTGTCCCACCAACAAGAAATAACCTGATATACTACTCAATACTCCAAAGTCTACCTAGGCCTGCTTTCGGCATTCGGCCTCCAGGAGGGTTTTTCTCTGCTGAGCTCATGGCTGCGCCTGTATTCCCAGGACACACTTTCACAAATCATTCACTAAGTTAACAAGAGGTGCTTACCTTTCTCAGCCAGGTGTGACTGATCCTTTAATCCAGCACTCAGGAGGCTAAGGTAGGAGGCCAGCCTAGACTAGTGAGACCCTGCCTAAAAATAACCTTATTTCTCAACAGGCTGCATGTGGTCTTCCCTACCAGGATTTAGCAAGCCAGGTGAGACAAAGCCAGTAAAAGGCCAGGCCTGAATTTCAGGACCATGATCAATAAAGCCCCCAACTCCAAAACTTGAGGCTGCTTAAGCTTACAAACCCAGCGCGCCCACCCCACACTCCTATAAATACAATACCGAGTAGATTAACACTAGGGAAAGCTATGGTAGTATCTTGCTTGCAAAGAGAAAGCAGAGACATCTCAAGTAGGGTAGGCTAGCTCCTGGAAGCAAGGAAGAGCTGGCTGAACACAGGGCAGTGAGCTAGAGTTCAGGAGCACTGTGTAGCTCCCTTACACTATTTTCTTACAGTGTTGAGTCAGCCTGTGACCTCGTTCCATCTCTAGAATGCAGAGTCAGGGCTGTGACCTCGTTCTATCTCTAGAATGCAGAGTCAGGGCCTGTGACCTCGTTCTAGCTCTAGAATGCAGAGTCAGGGCCGTGACCTCATTCTAGCTCTAGAATGCAGAGTCAGGGCCTGTGACCTCGTTCTAGCTCTAGAATGCAGAGTCAGGGCCTGTGACCTCGTTCTAGCTCTAGAATGCAGAGTCAGGGCCATGACCTCGTTCTATCTCTAGAATGCAGAGTCAGGGCCGTGACCTCGTTCTATCTCTAGAATGCAGAGAGTCAGGGCCTGTGACCTTGTTCTAGCTCTAGAATGCAGAGTCAGGGCCGTGACCTCATTCTAGCTCTAGAATGCTGAGGTTGTCGTGGGCTCTGGGGGAGTAGTGAAAAGTCTCTGTAGGACTTTAGTTTGTAGCTGCCTCAGCAGAAAACATTCCAAAGTTGGAGGAGAACCTCCTCCCTTCTCACATCATGAATAGTCCCTTGCACTCCACAAGACCCAGCCAACCAGAGATGGGCGATTAGAAGACCCTAATGTCCTGGGCACAAAGCTTTAGGTAAGCTCTCAAAATTCAACAAATTTGAAAGCTATTCAAGAAATGCAGATGAGGGGCTGGAGAGACAGCTCAGTGGTTAAAGGTGTTTGCTTGCAGAACCTGATGGCCCCAGGTTTGGTTCCCCCCAGCACCCACATAAAGCCAGATGCACAAAGTGGTGAATGTATCTGGAGTTTGTTCGCAGTGGCAAGAGGCCCTGGTGCACCCATACACTCTCTCTCAAATAAATTTAAAAAAAATTAATGCAGATAAACTGCACCATGTTATTTACATTGTTTTCAGACTAATTTATTCCTCAGTCTCTTTTGTGATAAATTATTATTTTCCGAGGCAGGGTCTCATCTGGCTCAGGCTGACCTGGAACTCACCCTGTAGCCCAAGCTGGCCTCAAACTCATGTTGGTTCTCCAACTTCAGACTCCCAAGTGCAGGGATTAAAGGTGTGAGCACCACCATACCCAGCTTCTCTTTTGTTACAAATTATTATTAATCACAGCAGGAAACTACAGAGGTCAGAACTAAAATAACTAATGTAATAGGATATCCTAACAATATTTGTAACTTCTCAAAAAAAAAAAGAACTCATTTACTACTTAGACTAAAGAAGAAACAAGAAAATCCCAAGTTAAATTTCTCTATTTCCAAAGCCACAGGCTTAGAATTATACTTTCCCCAACAAGTTCAACCAAATCGAAACAAAGCTATTAATTCGCAATTAGAAAAGAAGACAAAAGTGGATCTTCACTGAACAGAACACTAAACTTATTTCTCTTTCTCTCTCTCTTTGGTGGGAATAGTTGAGGTAGAGTCTCACTCTAGCCCAGGCCAACCTGGAATTCACTTTGTAGCCAAGGCTGGCCCTCAACTTGTGCCAATCCTTCTACCAAGTGCAAGAATGGATTCAGCGTGTGAGCCATCATGTGGGTCCTGAACTTCTTTCTTTCTTTCTTTCTTTCTTTCTTTCTTTCTTTCTTTTTTTTTTTTTTTAGGTAGGGTCTCACTCTAGCTCAGGCTGACCTGGAATTCACTCTGTAGTCTCAGGGTGGCCTTGAACTCATGGCAATCCTCCTACCTCTGCCTCCCTAGTGCTGGGATTAAAGGCCTGCGCCACCACGCCCGGCCTGAACTTATTTCTTAATAAGTATAATAAAAAGCAGTAAATCCCCCATGTACAAAAGGTTTTGTTTCAAGTTTTCCCATTATCAGCATCTGAAGAATTATCAGCACATTAAACCACTTCAATGACTCACATGTAAAGGATTAAGGTAAAACGACAAAGTTAATGCATTCGTGTTCCCAGCAGTCAGGTATCTTAGCCAGCCAGTCTACAAACAGAAATCTAAGAAGACAAAACACTGGGAACAGCTTAAACCTGGTCCTGTGGCTCATTTTATGGATCCAGTCAGTTGGACTGTTGGTTTAACCACAAAGAAGCCGTTATCAGTTATAATTACAGCTGGGCATACAACCTGATCCTCACCTACCATTCGCTCAGCAAAACAAAGGCAGCTTAACTAAATTAAAATATTAAAAAAACTCAGGTCTGTGTGTCCACACATTGGTTCTCGGCCAACAGAAGTAACAACAAAAATATGTCATGAATCGCTGAAGAAGAACAGAAGGCCATGAAACTCACCAAGAACAAGGTAGCTGGCATCTTGCCAGGATGTAACTCTTGTATAAGGAAGGTTAATTCGGGGCAGAGCCTCCCTGTGAAAGCCACACAATGCACACACCACCAGCGCTCTGAAGCAGAGCAGAAGGATGTCTGCCCTTTGGTTTTAAAAAATGGAATAATTGGGGTGGGGGTGTTGGGGAGATGGCCCAGTGGTTAGAAGCGGTCGCTGGCAATACCTGTGGGGCCCAGGTTCGATTCCCCATTGCCCACTTAAGTCTGGATGCAAAGTGATGCTCGCATGGCACGTGTGTACCCAATACCGGCGAGAAGGGAGGTACTTTGGGTACTGGGGTGAGCTACCTAGACCAGCACCGGGCTGGGTGTGGCTCAATGGCCAGCGCTGCCTGCGCATGCGCAGAGCCCTGGGTTCAGCCCCTGCACAGCCAGGTGGGGGTTGGGAAGCTGCAGGGCGCTCTACTTCCCCGGCCCCCGGGGTCACCGAGCCCCGAGACGTCAGGGCGCGGGATGGTGGGGTTCTCGGCCCGTTCGCGAACGCTTCCTGCGCTCCAACCCGCCCAGGTCGCCCTCCCCGCCCGGCCCGGCTCGGGTGCACCGGGCCTCGAGCAGGGGCGGGCCACGCCAGCCCGGGGTCCCGGGTGCCCGGCGCTCGGCAGGCCTCGGCTCTTACCATGGTGCGGGTGCC